>LVLI01000274.1:0-53827 GCA_001687465.1 Halocafeteria seosinensis | reverse complement strand
GGTCCAGAGAGTAGAGCCTCTCTTTGTAAGGTGTAATCGCCTGGCAACGAAATTTCGTAATGCAAGCGTCTCGATCTCTTGGATCACCATCTATCAGATGTAGAGTGCATGAGAAGTTGTCCTCAATCCGTAGCACTTCTTCTCAAACGAGAAAAGATAGCAGTGCCTGAGTGAGGACCCACTATTGCATCGCAATGCGATACCCAGGTCTACACAGGATGTATCTATCCGATACTTGGGCACATTGGAGGTATGCAAAGTTTGTATATAGCTTTATTCACTCCTTCAAAATTGCTGTGGAGGTGTGAGAGTGCCCAACAACGTGTCCAGAGGCACAAATGGAACCTCCAGGAGATGACACTTCTTGCTAAGGCAAAACCAGTAGAATTTGTATAATGCCCTTGTCTGAAATATTACCTTTTCTTGTTGTAAATAGCATTTCTATGCTTCGGACATCAGATTGCGAGAATCTTGGGAAGGCTTCAATCAAACCAATGGGGCTTTACTTTCGCACATTCATAATGAAGTTGCTTGTACGCGGGTTCGTGAACGCTTGCAGGCGTCCAAACAAGACCAATGGGAAAATGTGGAAGGAGCACACCAACAAAAAGGCCGAGAAAATCCACTTCCATTGGATCCACGCTGGCTTTTCTGCTCGACTTTGCAACTGTTCACAGCGCATATACTCCGCTCGACAAAGGAGTACCCATGTAGCCAGTGAGGATTGTCAGAGCTTCCAGTGCTACTCACAAATAGCTAGCACTGGGCTGTTTTATGAGCACTTCGATCGCTCTTGTTTTCGTGTCTTGAAGAGTCTCGGTGTGTTTGGCATCAGTGTGTTGTGTAGTCAGTGTGTCTTTTTCGTTATTAGATATGTCCCCACTTACAGGCTCTTTATGCTTGAATTAAGTGTCATACCCCTACTACCAGCTTAAAAAATATAGTGTATAGTATCAACTACCTGGTTTTTGTGACAGGTTTGTGCCTCCTTTATATTATACTAGTGCTTGACTTCTTCAAAAGACACGATGTCTTCCCAGCGGAGCTCGAAGTCTAACAATGGCAAGGCAAATAAGCAGAATGAAGGACGCACTCCTATTTTGGTAGCTCCAAATGAAAGAAAAGCCGGACAGCGACATCGTGGTTCTGACTCAATGGGCTACAACTCTGGTAGCACGGCCACAGACCAGTCCGTCACAGTGGACGTTCCTCCCAGAAGTTCTACATCTCCAGGAGAAAACAACCCGATTTCTCTGGATGCATCCAATGGCAACAGGCATTCATCAGATGAGAAATCAACGCCTGAAAAAGCGGCAAGCGAGAGGACCGTGGAAAATGGGTCGGTTGCGCCAACGAACACAGAGCAAGGGGTGGTGAAAGTGGAAGCCATGCACTTTTCAGAGCTTGACCGGCAACATCGAGAAGGATTCGAAGTCTCGGTAGCTGAACTATGTAACATGGTAGAATTTGGCGAAGAAGAATCCTGCAAGCGTCGTCTCGCTGAAGCAGGAGGCGTTTTAGGTCTGTCTGAGAAGTTGAAAACAGATCTGCACAACGGAATTTCCGGAGATCCTGAAGATCTTACCATTCGTAGGGAGGTGTAAGTTTAATGACCATGCCAACCGCTGAACCATACGAATGATTGAACTTTTTTATATCTAATACTCCGCAGCTTCTACACGAACGCTCTACCAGCACGCCCCTTCGACAGTCTTTGGAAGTTGTTCGTCGAGGCATTCAAAGACCCTGTATTGATAATTCTACTCATCGCCGCTTTGACTTCTTTGGGCATTGGGGCTTATGAGCAACATAGTAAAGGGGAGCAAGGTTGGGTTGATGGGGTAGCTATAATAATTGCTGTTCTAGTGGTGTCAGGAGTGTCTGCTGGAAACGACTACAAGAAGCAGCTTCAATTTTTAAAGTTGGAAAGTGCCTCCGATTCTGAATTGCGGGTGACAGTACTTCGTCACGGGCACAAGGTTGAAATTCATAGCCCCGACGTGGTGGTTGGAGACATAGTTGAGTTAGAAGGAGGGGCACAAGTGCCCGCAGATGGCCTCTGTGTCGCGTCTGATAAGTGCAAACTCTCAAGTGCTAACTTGACAGGAGAGTCAGACGAATTACCATGTGATCCAATCAAGAGCCCAGTCATTCTCTCTGGAATGCAAGTTTCAAGTGGCTCAGCAAGGGTGTTGGTAGTGGCAGTTGGAGAGCTATCCATGCAGGGTCGAATCAGAAAAGCCACAAGCCAGCAAACAAGGGATACGCCTCTTCAGGAAAAGTTGGAAGTAATGGTAAAAAAGATAGGGTATTTTGGTCTAGTAGCCGCGGTTTTGACGTTTATTGCCTTAATGATCATGATTGGAACTTCTAGGGATGTTGTAGACGACGAAGGAGGGGTCGGCGACTGGGTATTACGCGGTTTTATCATTGTAATCACTATAGTTGTAGTGGCAATTCCCGAAGGCCTACCGCTAGCTGTTACAATCTCGCTGGCGTATTCAACCATGAAGATGATGAAAGATAAAAATCTTGTCCGGGTACTGTCAGCTTGTGAAACGATGGGTAATGCAACGGACATTTGTTCAGACAAAACTGGAACTCTCACTCAGAACCAGATGAGCGTAACTGCGGTATATGCCCCTGAATCCCATATTTCCTTCCGAGATGTCAACACAATCAACCCCTCAGAGAGCTCAGGTACTAAGGCAGCTATCAAAGAATTACTCCCTGGGTACTTGCGGGAGCTCCTACTCGAGCACGTTAGTTTGAATACAACGGCTTTTCTGCATACTAGTCAAGACGAAAAGCGGAGAAAGGCAGGCCTTCTAGATGTAGCCGGAAGTAAGACAGCCGGAGCTGGCTTGTTTCTGGCACGAAGTGCCGGACTGGACCCCGAAGAAGTGCGAGCCACTGCGGTCGCTCAAGGGCGATATATGAAACACCATTTGTTCGATTCCTCCCGAAAGATGGCCACCACTGTCTTCAGGCTTCCGGAAGACACTAAAGGCAGAAGTACAGTGAGAATACTCCTCACCGGAGCACCAGAAATTGTCATGCAGCGCTGCACCCATTGGCAAACTCAAGATGGAGCAATCGGGCCACTCGATGAGATGCGCAGGAACAAGGTCATGGAAGCACAAGACCATATGGCTTCTGATGCTCTACGCACTTTGGCATATGCATATTTGGATTTTGATTCTTTAGAGGAGCTGCCTGGCTTTCAGCATTGTCCCGAGGACCGCATACAGAAGCAATTAGCATCGCTTCCACACGCACAAAAAACTGAAGGGCGCTCAGAAATCGAGGAACTATGGTTTCAAGAAACCAATCAAGAGTGGTTCGTAAACCCTTCAGCCGTAGAAAGCTTGGGACTACCTCAAGAAGGAAGGAGCAGAGGGCGCGGTTACACTTTTTACGCGATGTTAGGTATCGAGGATCCACTGCGACCAGATGTCGTGGAGTCCGTGCATACCTGTCAACACGCAGGAATACGGGTTCGGATGGTAACAGGAGACAATAGGCGCACTGCTGAAGCAATTGCAAAGCGCTGCGGGATTCTTACAGAAGATGGAATCGTTGTGGAAGGACCGGAATTCCGTCGAATGAGCATTCAGGAAGTAGACGCCATATTGCCTCGATTGCAAGTAATGGCTAGATCTTCTCCCGAAGACAAGTATTGGCTGGTGAAGCGCCTTAACGGAAATTTACCAGAAACGGAGAAGGAATGGCGCGAAGAGCACCCCGGTGTTGAATTTACGGAGTATAATTGGAGGCGACTAATGCCTGGTTTCATTAAAGAATGGGAAGAAACCAACTATAGCGAGCGGGGGAGCCGCGTTTACAAACCGGTGGTTGGGGTTACTGGTGACGGAACCAATGATGCTCCAGCCCTCAAAGCGGCTGATGTCGGCCTTTCGATGGGTATCAGTGGTACCGATGTTGCGCGCAATGCCAGCGATATTGTAATACTAGACGACAATTTCGCATCCATTGTCAAATCCGTGATGTGGGGAAGATCAGTCTATGACAACATCCGCAAGTTCCTGCAGTTCCAACTGACCGTCAACGTCGTCGCCCTTGTCATTACGTTTCTTGCGGGAGTAACGCAAAGAGAGCCACCACTAAATGCTGTGATGATGCTTTGGGTAAACCTGATTATGGACTCAATGGGAGCATTAGCTCTTGGCACTGAAGAACCGACACCGGAATTATTAGACCGCAAACCATTTGCCAGTCATGCTTCCCTTTTATCACCCAAGATGTGGAGGCATATACTGTTTCAGTCCGCATTTCAAGTTGGCCTATTGTTGGGTATTTTGCTTAATGATGGGTCGTCTTTCAACATTAGCGAATCGCAAGTGGCTGACTATCTCGGACACGAAGAAGTTGATACTCACGAGTTCAACGAATACCTGAATACTTTTATTTTCAATGTGTTCGTATTTGCCCAGGTGTTTAACGAATTCAATTCTCGTAGTATTGGAGACGATTGGAGGATATACAGGAATCTTCATACGAGCCGCGTGTTCATCTGTGTGATCGTGATAACTATCGGGCTGCAGATCTTCATAGTAGAAGTCGGTGGTAGCTTTACTGAGACCACCGGACTTCAAATCGACCATTGGTTGATGTCTATTGGCTTAGGCGCATTAGCCCTTCCCGTAGGGGTACTAATGCGTCTACTTCCTGTAAACGACCGACCTAGTGATTTTGCCGACTTCTACTTCGTAGATACATCCGCTCCGAAGAGTATGGTTACAGTGGAAGATAAATGAGTGGATTCTGCTCCTCCCTCACGTTGTTTGACAGCTACCTGTTAGATTGGTATCTATTCATGTTGATATTGGAGATGAGGCTTTCAACAAAACTGCATTCCTTTGGTGTTGGGTTAGTTGCAAATACAGTACCATTAGGTAAGCAGAGCATGCCCACGTGTAGCACTTGTACAGTCCGTCAAGAAGCTGCGTAGGTAAAATCAAATACAATACACGCCATTCCATCCCTTGTTTTCTTCTCTCATTGCATCGAGTTAATAGGCTTTAATCATAGCCCACCCTGGAAGGGCAAAGTTTTGGAATTCAAATGAGTGGCCTAAGTTCAACTAGACGGCCACAGACGACACATACGAAAACATATTGAAAATTTTCTTTTTTCTTTCTTTCCCCACGTCATAGGTATTATTTTCCATTTCTTCTTCTGTGCGTGAAAGTATGATATGGTATGGAAGGCAAATGACTGTGTGGTAGAGAAACAACGATGCCTGGAACGAAGCGCTCGCGCGACACAAACGCCTCTAAAAACAGGCACAAAAAGAGCCAAAAGCAGGCATCTTCTGCCTCTTCCTCATCTTTACCCTTCCCTTGGCCTTCCTGGGATGGGCACGAAAGGCTGAATGATGAAAATACTGTTCAAATGGCGGCAGCAGCCTCCTCTTCAAGGCGTGGACAGGGAGAAACTAACCCTTTTGCTATACCTACAGCGCTTTCCAGTGGAGGTTTGACACCTTTGAGGACCCACAACAACAACAGCAGCAGTTCCACGCAAGGGCGGAACGTATCGTTTCCTGCTGCACGAGCGGCGGAAGATGAGGACACTGTGCAGGACGTGATATTTAGGAACCCGGATGGATCGACGCTAGGACAAAGGACCGGATTGACGAATGGCGCGGTTCCTCGCTCCAACGGAGAGCATACATTCGACTTAGGCTCTGATCTCTCAGCAACGTAAGCCACTAAGTGGTTGTATTTGTGTGACCAGGGTTGCTTCCACTTGCAGTGTCTTACAGATTCCCGTTCGCAACGGCAGACGACCACAATACAGTAGAAGCCAACGGGCTTAGTTTCAGCGCAGGAGATCGGAGGGCCGTGGCGGAGGATAGAAGATCTAACAAGAAAAGTAGTCATAAGTCTAAAAACACAGTGCGGGACACAAACAGGAAGAAGTCGCGAGGCAGAAACGTCCCGGATCTAAGTGACATTAGTGAGGGTATCCAGTCAACAAAGAAAGCAGAGGAGTTACTCCAAAGCCTAAGAGAAAACAAAAAGACCAGCAGCAATACACCTGGTACAATAGCGCGAAGGACGAGAGCAAGGCAACCGATGCGGGATGTTGACTTCGAAAATATAGATATGGTGCTACATGATAACCTTGACGCAGAAGACTCTGAAGATACAGTGGATGCGGCGACTGTAGGTTTTACTGGGTTTGGCATGTTCAATTTTTTATCTTGATTTCTTGCTCGAGACCTGCAGAAAGATTACAAAGAGTTTTTGAAAAATATTCGAGGGCCCGGATCTTCTGAAGGTTTGTTTACGAGTAGCTCTAATGTTTGTATGACTGTGTTGCAAGGGCTCTATCTGGATGTTTCCCAGACGCAAATGAAAATATCGATATCGATGACGAAGATTTCTTTGAAGAACCGGGGACTATGTCCGAGGAAGACAAGTGAGTATTGCATAGTCATTGTGATGATTAGTCACCGCTACAAATCCCGTCGTTTATTTTCCGACTCAGTTTGGATAACGTGCCGAGAGTCTCCCAGGAGGAATTGTTAGACCTGCTTAACCAGGCTGAAGAGCTGTTTCCGCAACAACAAAGTGAGTTTAAGACAAGTGATGCCTTCCTTGATATGTACTACTACATTCCACCTGTGTGCATCTGCAGAAAATCAAAAGAAAGGAGGGAGGACTCCCAATAAGCCCACTCCTGGAGCTAAGCTTCAGCCGCTTGAGTCCTTGCCTTGCCAATCCGTTCTTGGGAAGTCTCTTCAAGCCACGGACACCGCCATCGAAGAAGCGGACACCAAGTTTTTCAAAGACCATACTTACTTGACCAAAGATCAGGAGTACTGTTTGAACCTTCAGGTCCAAATACATGTACAGCTACTTCTGCAAACGGCTCTGATTAGTTCTCAGCATAATGATACAGCAAATCTTCTGCACGAAACCGAATGTCTCTTCGACGAATTAGAAGAATTAAAGACGAGGCATACGCAGCAGCTGATGCACACTGACTCCCCGGATGGGACTATGGCGTACTGGAAAGAAACTGCTCGAGATTACTCAGAAGCTGACTCTACAGACTCAGAATACGAAGAGGAGGATGGGGAATCCCTCGGATCGGGAACAAGTGAGGAAGACAATGATGACGGATCGGAGAGCCGGGCAGATACAGAGGATGCGTCCGCACCTGGAGGAACTGTTAACGATGACGAGGAAGATGACTTAAGTATTTTGGAACAGCTCCTGAAGCAAGGTACTAATAAAGTTTGTACCATATTCGAAAGTCCATTATTGGGCGTAGCGCGACCGGCATTTCTATTTGCTTTCGGGAAGAATAGAGCTCCTCAGCCTGTTCAACAGTTGACTGAACAGCTTCGACGAAAGTGGGCAAAAGTGCAGGAGGGCAAATGCCTGCTTCCTCCTGATTCAAGATCGGGTCGAGCATGGTCAGGTACAGGATCCTTAATGCATAGAAGACTCTCAGCTACCCCTCATTCATTTACAGCCGCGGATCTTGAGCGAGTATCAGAGGAAGCATCGCAGCACATGATAGAGGAAACAAACAATCCAAGGGCCCCAACAATGGAGAGTAGAGCTTCCCCATCGGCTACAGTGGCAAACATCGGAGGATGTGGGGCGCATTTGCAGGTGAATCGCGCTCAAACCTCGTTTGATGTCACATACGGCCCTGTTCGCTTCTTGAGGGATCCAGTGCCTCGGTTTTGGGACTTAGGAGTCGACGAACGCGTTGGACCTTGGTGGACACACACTGGAGACTACTCAGTTCGCGTAAAGCACCCTGGCGCCTGTATTGAAGGGATAACTAGAGCCACTCTTTATGTCTTATGGACATATCGAGAATATCTTCACCCAGCATTGTGGCCGGCATTGTATTGCAAGGAGCGCTCTTGGAAGATGGGGCTGTCTGCTGGTAATCCTTATAGTACTTTGCCCTCTGAAGAGAGACTGTTCTTTTTGGGATTACTTAGGTTTGGTGAATCACATACAGAGATCCACAAAATGCTGCTACCTACAAAAACTCCAGACAACCTGCGTATTAGGTACAAAAACCGCAGTGTGTCTACGTCGCGGCAGCAGAAGTCGAATTCCCTGCTGCAAGAATTCCGGTCTGTGTCTGCGCGAGGACTATTTAACTTCGACCACTGGGAAGCAATGATTCTTGCAGAAGCGGCATTGAGATACACTAAGCAGGCGAAACAGGCTGTCAATATCCCATGGTCTGACGTCTCTACTTTACTAGTTCCCTATCGTGGGCCAGAGATTCTCAGGAAGTATGCCGTTAGCTTTCTCTTTCGAGTTCCTCGAAAGGCCAAATGGCCAGTCAGCGAAAATGCAATTTTAAATCGTTGGAAGAAGCACGCTAACCAAAACGCTAACAGCTGTGAAAAATTCCATGACCCCTTCAGTTCCGACCCGTCTGATCCATTTTCGATGCCGTCCCATAAGTTTCGCTTGATCAAACGTTGCTTCCCTGACCTGCCGGTAGTGCAAGGTCCCGCAGCGTTTGTCGGATCTCACTATTTTGATCGGCTTCGATATCCCGGTACATACGACGGGGTGCTCACTCGAGGAAAAGCTGAGCGATTGGTTGCCGAGCGCAAGGGCAAGTATCATGGGATGACAACAGTCGATACCTTGGAGCTTCGCCCAGGGCCTTGCCCTCCTTCTTTTACGACTACAATGTCACCA
Organism: Halocafeteria seosinensis; assembly: GCA_001687465.1. NCBI lineage: Eukaryota > Bigyra > Bicosoecida > Halocafeteria > Halocafeteria seosinensis. The sequence continues at coordinate 45,113 of LVLI01000274.1, read as the reverse complement.
CCCGATTTCGATGCGAAGTCCTACAGGGATGGAAACTTCCCTTTGCTGGATTACATGCAGCGGGATGAGCGCAATTGTGAGAGAAATTTTGACGACGACGTCGGTGGTACAGATACAGATAACCACCAGGAGGTGTCATTCATGCAAGATTCCAATTCTACGGCTGTGGGCCCACCGCCGTTGCCGAGTGTACAAGCTTTTTCATCGTATCCAACTGCGCTCCCTCGGAATATACGATGTCCTGCTAGACTCCGAGAACAACTGTTATCGCAGCATTCGGCTAAGTTTATGACTTGCGTTAAAGAGTTTGCTAATTTCCCATTCACCACCTCACTACCCGTATTGATACCGACAGAGACACCGGACTACGTATCCAGAGCAAGAACTGGAGGCCAGCGTTCCACCGACCGAACCAGTAACTCAGAAAGGGCGTTGCCGCGGAACGGGAGGCAAAGTGCCACCGAAAAATCCAAGGATATTGATCAGACTGATTTTGAATTTGACGAGCTAGAAACGAGCAGTGACGATAGCTCTTTTGAAGATGAAACCCCTACTTGGAAGGAAGCTCCGTCGCCCCAGGAACGTGAGGCAGCGAGTGCGTTGGTATTGTCTCGTAGGGGAATGCGACTCCCTTCAAGCCAGGATCGCGACGGCGCCGAGAGTCTGTTGGCGTTCCGTGAACATTCTGACTTCTCTAATCATGCTCAGAATGCAAGCACCAGCTTTGTCAAACGCACCGAGAATGGCAAGAGCGAAAAGCGTCCCACTGCGACGGGGCCGCCAGCTACAACTAGTGTGGAATGGAACTCAGAAATGGATAAGATCCTGCTGACTGAATTTCGCAAGGGTGGTAACAACAAGGATACGTGGAAATCTGTTGCGGAGAAGGTTAAGAGTTCGGTTAATACTACAGTAAAACCAGCTGACGTCTCGGAGCGGTACCAGCGAATAGTAAGCTCATTCGCTAAAGCACAACAGTGAACGTTTCAATCTCCACATGGTGGCAACAGTAGAATTTGCGTTTCCCAAGCCGATCCTGCGGCTACGACGAGCAATCGCGTCGTTAGTACTACCGTTATCGTAAAAGTGTTTTTCTATCAGGGTTCGGCTAGATACCAATGTGGGAAGTCAAGGGTGAACGTTAGCGGTGGAACTTCCATTCGGACTCGTCATAATGCATGAGATATTACATCGAGAAAATACTGGTATTTCTGTTGCTTTATGATGGCTGATTTTCGGTTTACACACCACCACTTTTCTTTGTTGGTCCGTCCCCGATAATCTGTTTTGCCGAAATAGTTTTCTTACATTGGATGCCATTTCAATGGTGCAGTCGTGCCACTGTTGCGTGGTCGTTGGAGCCTCTTACTCTTGCATACATAGTGTAGAATCTGTAGGTCGTGGATATATTCTATAGAGTGTCGTCCTCCCAACACGCATAAAAAATAAAAAATCCATTTGAGAACCCGATTTTCGCAAGGCTTCCAGTAATTCCGATCACAGTGCCTTGGTTCCTCGGTCCTTCGTCCTTCGCTTAGTGAAGTCCGAGGAAAGCCGTGCCATGGCGCGGGGATCCGGGGCCGGCGGGTCTATTTGCGGAGATCTCTTTATCACGATGCAGAATACACCACCTAACCATGTGCTCTTGTTGTAACAAGACAGCATCTGCGTATTTTTTGTACAGAGACTGTTTTTTATTTTTTATTATTCTTTGTGGTCTTTCGGTTGGAAGTCAAAAAAGGCAACAAACAAAACTCCCACTCGGGTGCTCATCTCTATTGCGTTCTATATACGCCGAAACAGAGCTTCTGACGCTCGTTCGAAAGGTCGAAAGGTTCCATAACGTTCAACCCCAAGCATAGCGAACCGTTGTCATGAGCTCTGGCACTGATTTGAGCGGTATAAGGCGCTCCCACGCCTGTGCCGTCTGCGCCAAAGTAAGTGAAATGACCTCTCTTTAGGCATATACAGACCCTTTGAGGCTTTTAAAAATGTGTCTAGAGGGTGCCTCTTTATTTTCCCCTCCTTTTGTTGAGAGCCCTGAGGGTGCATGCACATTGTGGTGAAAATGCAGGGGAAGCGTCGTTGTGATGGAAACCGTCCTTGCGGACGATGTGATCGATTAGGAATTCAACAAAAATGCGTGGATCCCGATGCCAATATGATGCCCACACGGAAGCGGAAACCTGCATCCTCCAGTTCAGGGACTGCCGCTGCGGCGTCCTCCGCCGCCGGCGGGCTGCAACGGAGAGCGAAACAAACCGAGACAGCTTCCGGAGGGATGAAACGAGGAGTGTCTGCGAGCAACAAGGGCAAGAAAAAACAGAAAATGGGATCTACTAGCACCGAGTCGTCGTGGGGACATGTTGACTTAAAAGTCCCGGATATGGCCCCGTCGACGGAAGACTTAATGAATGGGGCATACTCTGCTTCTGCGTCGTATTTTACTCCTTCCCAGCAACAGTACCAACAGCAGTATCGACACTACAACTATGCAATGTATGATAAACCTTCCATACCACAGGCACCACCTACGACGACACAACACTTCAACAACTATGGTCCCTTCGTTGGTGCTGTTTCCGACCCATTGGTGGCTGAAGGGGCAGGAGGAGCTTATGTAGACAGCGGAGCGAGGATGGCTCCGGGATATAACTCGAGTGGCATCTTCCCTGACCACTTCTCGGCCCCCGGAATGAATTTCACACTGGGAGATCGATACTCATCGCGAAATTGGCAAGAAGTGACCAGTTCCAATGGCGCTAGGCTTTCGTCCGGCTCTGATATTCCAGACACAGGGGATCGACTTGCTGCACTCGGCAAGCAACTGGAGTTGGACAGCCTATCAACTCTAGGTGTGCGCGGAAATCAAAGTGCTACGACGAAATATACGATGGCGCCTATGTCGAATGCATCGATGGGTGCCCCAGCGCCACCTCTTCCGGGAGGCACAACGATGGGTGCCTATGATTCCAGTTTCTTTGGAAACAGGGCTTCTCCTCTTTCTTTTGGTAAGCTCATCTCAACGCTAAAATGGTCATTTTGAAAATGGTAAATCAATCTTTGTATTAATTTGCATGTACAGATGATATAAGGCGTCGAAGTAGCAGCGCGAACAGTGAAGATTTACTGACGTCTACCTTCCGCGCGATGGCTCAACGTGGGGATGACGAGGCAACGTACCCAGCTACCTCTGGAAGGCATTCCCCATTTTCCGAGCACCTATATCAGGAAATTGAGCAATACAATTACCCAGTGCTATACGTTCTTTACAACGGAAGTGGGGCATCCACACCTAAACGAATCTACCTCAACAGCTTGGCGCAAGATCTGTTTGGACGATCAGCACAGGAAGTCAGCAACGCTTTATCCAGAGATGAGAACGTCATCTGGATCCACCCAAAATACGCGCCGCTGCGCCATGACGCTTCAAATTCAGCGAGAGCAATGGGAGTGAAAAATTATGAATTCAAAGGCAAATACTTGCGTAAACTCCCCTCTGAACGAGGTCAATCAAACCATCGCTTTTCGGTTTTCGAAGCTCGGGAACATATATCAGTGGAATATGAACCAAGAAAGAAGAGAATGCAAGAAGACACTGATGACGAGAACGGTCTAGGTCTGCTAATGAAGTTTTCGGAAATCCGCGAATGTACAGATGAAGTGATAAATATTAATGAAGAAGGAGTTGCACAGTACGAGACTCTCAAGGAGAGCGATGAGTCTCGTCAACGAAGGCATTCATTCTTGATGACTATGGTCAACAAGGACCCGAGTTCCTCGTTCAGTGAGGATTCGGGATTACCCGACACAAGGAAAAGGACTGACAGCTCCGAGAGTGGTCTGAGTAACATGAGTTTGAATAGCATGTGCGATGGTTGGTTTGACCAGAAATGATCGTTATATTGCATTTCTCGTTAAGATTCTATTTTCTAATCATCCAGTTGCATGACCATGGCAACACCGGCGATGATCCACCTGCTGGGACTCTCCAAACATCGTAGAGTGGTCAACGTAACATACGTCGGTCCTCTAAATGTGTTAATATAAAGAGGACATTCGTAAATGCTTTCGTCGCGCCTCAAATAACCGACTGAGGAAGGAATCCAGTTAGGCTGGACTTGCACTGGACGCAGATACAGTAGCGGCATTGGAGGATGCAGTTCCTTCAGTCGAGCTTCGGCCAAGTGTCCTCCCGCGGTGACGTCATCAATTTTGTATCCATCATTTTCTGTCTCGGGAATGGACCACCTGGCGCCTTCCAAGTAGAGCCCGTGAGCGTACATTCCACGTTGGGGATATTCCGTGGCTTGCGACGGGTCTGTGAGCATCGTAACGTGCGTATCGAGCACGATACTATCCAGTGGAAGCTGAATTTCTCTGGCTACCACTTGGGTGATCGCCGTTAGGAAGGCTGTTGGGTTCATTAATCCGGGGAGCCACATGCTCTTGGGCATTTCAAAATTGGCTGTCCAATCGACTAGTTGAGTATGTCTGCTGTGAAGATCGGTTAACCAGGAAGCAAGCCCTTTTCTACTTGGCCATGCGAGTTTTTCCCATGATATTCTATGGAAGGGGTTCCTTCCTGGAACTTGGTTCACAGTTAGTGCCTCTAACAGCTCATCTAACGCCTCAGACATGCTCAGTTGACCATCCAGTGCTTTGGAAAGATCCAGCAATGATGAACGAACATAGTCTAATAATACATTCATCCTCGCGCACTCTTGCACGGCAACCAATGCATATGGTGCGTGCTTCTCTCCGAGTAATTTCTCCACTTTAGCGTCAATATCAAGCATGACGAAGTTTTCGGGAACTCTAGTCAGCAACCGCTCTACTTCGGCTTTAGCGTCTGCGGTACCTGTGGCTGCGGAAGCCTGGCTTCCAGCAACGCCACTTAGCATTACCATGTTGAACTGCATTTCGTCACAGAAGCTGGAAAGGTATCCAATCTCCGCATTTGGATGAAGACCGAAGAGCGGTGGAGTTTCTGGAGGCAGCTTCTCCTTGACGTAGTCAGCAACATCCGTGAAAGACATCTCAGCAACCGGAGGAACTCGGAACTCGGGAGCAAGCTCGCATTGATCGAAGATACCTTCATGGAGGTACCACTCCAGATACGTGTTATTAGTCCGGCGATCCCATGCATCAGTAATGTGTCCACCATACATAATTTCGCCGAAGATGTACCTTAGATCTTCCCAAGGAATTTCACTGCTCTCCTTAATGTATTTCTTCAGTATGTTGGCACATACGGTTAAGTCGCCTTGGTTGAAGCTATAACGCTTACTCCATCCTTGCTGGCCAAATCGTCGTCTGCCCAAAACTACAGCGTGGTACCAGCATAACGCGAAAAGGCATGCTTTAGTTTCTGTTGAGTTGTCCTCAGACTCTTCAAAAGTATTCCAGGCGCGTAGGAGGTTGTTCTTTAGATCTGCAGGTGCTTCGTTAGCGATATTTACACATGACTGAAGCAATGATTCCGGAATGTTTTGGATGTAGCTTAAAGGAGGTGGTTCAGCCGAAATGAAACAGCGGAACCTTTCATGAGCATTAGCGGCCACTTGCTCTAGCTCCCGCTCGAAAACTGGAAGCCACTCCTGCATCAGATGAACATTCTGGAGCATTAACCACCCTCCATTTTCGGCACATTCTTTCAAACTTCGAAGAGCTCGTTCGTCTTGCCCCTGCCCCATTGAAATGTTTATAAAGTTTCCTTCTGTGGAACTCACTCCGAGTTTTTCTCCGAGCTGCTCAACCCATAGCGTAGGGTCTACACCGGGGAAGAGAACGAAGAATACCGGTATCGAAGGCAGTGTATCCTCGTAAATCTTTTGCATGTCTAATGCTTTGGAACTCACGAAGTACTCCCCCAATTGCTCTTCCACGAACATTGACAACGCTGCGGGTACCCGGTCCGGTCTCATGGCCCGAAGTATAAGTACCTTGTTGAATGATGAGAGTTTCTTGTAGTTCCCTGGAAGAGGCTTCGATTCTGGTTTTTCGTAATCAAACCATGACCGCCACTTGTCTGCATCGCTGATAATATCATCACAAAGTTTTTCGCATGGTTTGATGTTACCACTGACTCCTTTCAATTTGTTCCAGATGGAGGTGGACATCCAGTCTGTCAACTCTATAGGCACCCTTGCCGAGGCATCCTTGTCATCAATGAGAAAAGTACGTATATCACTGGGCTCAAGGGATTCGGAATCTTGAAGAATTGTAAATGCCAATTGAGTTGCAAACATTAGTTTGTCTTTCTCGAACAAACCCAGCTCAACGAAATCGAACGTAGATTTTGTAATCCCATCGACCAAACTAGTGCACCGCTCTATGGTTCGCTCAGGAGAAATGTACTGTTTATTTTCCCCTGAAGTCTCAACCTCGGGTGCTGTGGATTGGTCACCTTCTTCCGGCTGAACATCATCACGGGATGCCTCCAGTTTCTCCTCGTCATTTTCTTCCTCCTTAGCGGACTCGCTATCCAGAAGTTTTTGAGTTTTAAGTATTGAAGCTTCACATACCCTCACGAAAGACTCTAAAGAATAGATGTAGTACGTATGCACTTTGAATAAACTGTTGATCAGGAAGAAGAGAAGGGCCGCCCTGTGAGCAACAGGACGATACAGTTCGGAAGTGGCATTGATCTCCCGAGTAGTCTTTTGGGCAATATCCCTTTTCTTTTCAATATCAACGGCGATCCTCTTCGTGTGCTCCATACTTTCAATCAATTCAACATCTTCCGCAATCTCTCCTTCGGCGTCAGCCAGTTTTTGCAATATGTTATCCTCAAGTTCCTTTATTTTAATCTTGAAGTCATTCTGCTGCTTGATGAGTTCAGCTTTTTGGCTGGCAAGATCTGAGCGCTCTTTCTGGACGGTAATCGCTAGTAGTTGATCCTCTAGTCCTGCTTGTGTTACCGTAAAGTTCACCAATGTTGTTTCCGCCTGAACTTCAGGAGGGTAGTGAGGATTGCTTAGTTTAGTATGAAGTATGAGGCGGAATTGGGGGTGGAATTCGAGTTCCTTGTCACCAATTTTCAAGTACCTCCTGCTACCTCGTTTCACAGTTGCCCGTTGTATAACAGGATTTAGAACAGGGTCTATCCGTTCCCCCATATTCTCAATTAGGAGTATTTGACCATGCTCGACAGCATGTTCGACATGCCGGAGCATATGTTTTGTATCCAATCTCAATACCACTAATTCCTCTTCCTTCTTTTTTATCCAGCGTATTCCTTGGAGCTGAGGATCTATCAACAGCGCCCACCTATCAGTGTTCGTCACAATAGCTCCATTCTCAACCGACACTTGGTCGTCGGGTAGGTCCTGACTATTCCACAGGGCAATCTGAGCTTCATTTGTCAGTACTGCCAAGGGTGCCGCCTCTGTCGATAGGGGAATAGCAGTTGCGCTGTTCTGCTTTAAGAATTGTACCCAATATTTGTTGATCAGTTTGTCCCTAAAATGCTTGGTAAATGGTCCAGCATAGCTTATGAAAGCGGAAGCCAACAGTACATCTCCTACAATCAGTTGTTTTTCGTCCTTTAGCTTCGCCACACCTTGGCCCCAGCGGACGTTTTCATCAGCCAATGCTGACGTCAATCTATTTGCCAAGTCTAGTTTCGTCTGACCTCTATTAACGGTGGCAATGGCCTCAGCTTTTGCTTGCTCAGCTTCATTAAATTTCTTCGTAAGCTCATCCAGCTCCGCTTGAAGTTCTTCCACTTGCTTGGAAGCTATTTGCAGTTTCTCCTGAGCTTCGGCATAATCTTTGTTAGCCTGCTCCAGCTTGAGCCTCAACGGTTCGACGTTTACGTATATATCGCGGAATTTTACGATATTTATTACCCATGAACACAACCCTGCGGCTGATTTATTCTTTAAACCAATTGTTTCGGGGTTGAAAAAGTCTAAGGCAAGGAACGGACGAATTTCAGACCAGTTCACTTCGGGAATTTGCCCGGCCTCGATCTTTGCTTTGAATCCAAGTAGCTCGTTTAGAAAGTCTTTTGTTTTACCAAGAAGTTGCTTCTTGACAGCATCCCAAGTCTTATCTTTGGGCTTCACTTTTCCAGCTTTCGTAACCGGGATCTGGCTGTTCACCCCAGCCATCAAGCATTGCACCGCACAGAAAACATCATCTACCCCACTTGGTGGTTTCTGCATGCCACGACACTCACCAAGTTCTTTCTCATTTAGAGAATCGAGGGCTGCTTCGGCCTGCTGTACAGCTGGTTCTGCCTCAGCTAGTGCCTCATCTGCCTCCGCTTGAGTTTGCGCGGCACTCTTGGCTATTGCATCGGCTTCGGTCGCAATCTGGTTTGCTTTCTCCGTTTCGGCCTCAACATTTGCTTTATTTTTCTTCACGTCGGCGGCGATGCCCTCGGCGGTCGTTTTCTTCTCCTCTGCTTGCTCTAATGATACTTTTAGATCCGCCTCGATCTGTTCTACTGATTCCGAAGTTTCTCGAAGCTTTAAGAGCCCATTCTCCAAACGAGAGATTAGGGAATCAAACTCTTTCTGTTTCCGTTCCAATAGACTGGCAAATAACTTTAACAGCTCAAGAAATGACTTTGGTGTAGTGTATACATGTCTCCTCTCTTGAACTAAGAATTCCAGGGCCAATTCATTGACACTATCAAAGCTATATTGCATGAATTTTGCAATACCTTCCCTGGTGTCTTCTTGCGTTATTCCTTCAATAGAATCAATGAATTTCTTTCCGACACTGTACAGAGCTGAGCGAGGCCATGGTTGAAACCAGTCAATGACAGTACAAGTTACTAGTGCTGGAAAGCGAGTAGCTCTAGTTCTGAAATCACTGCTTACAGGAGAAAAGCATAATACTAAGTGGAGCTTTTCTTTCACTTGGTCCAAGAAAAATTCCCAAACTGTATGCCTGTCGAGCTGCTTGTAGCCGGCGAGTTTCGCCTTCGGAGTTAGTTCACTGATTATCTCGTCCGCGGTTTCGGCGTCGAATAGACCTGGAATTTCACCAGAGGCGAGCAAATCGTTGACGGACACTAAGAATCGCTCGTTTGAAATCTGGCTTTCAGAAAGGAGAAAAACTACTCCTTCGTCTTTGGTTGCAGCCAAACGTAGAGTATTTCTAAGGTCTTCGTTGAAGTCGTTTACGCTGTAGTTACTGCTGATAGCTATTTGAACTATTTTGTACTCACACAAATGAGCTGCCAGCTTGCTGAGACTCTGTTTACCCGAACCGCCCACCCCTACTAGGAGGGCATGGCCCCCACGATTGGATATTATGCGGCTGATTCTGCAGACATGCTTTACAGCGTCGTCAAATAAAACCAGGTCCATTGTGATGTTTGTTTCGTTATACTCGTTAAGGGCGCTCTGTAGCGTTTTTCGAAGAACTTCAATGTTTTGCACGTAGTCGTAACGCTTTTCGGTTAGTGACTTAGCAAAGTGACTAAAGATCAACGGCTCTGGATTTTCCGTCCCAAAGAAATTAGCAAGGACATTGTTATGTTCACTAAACTTCTTCTTTATTTGGTTTTGGGCGAGGACCTTGAATCGCTCAACGTCGGCAGTGCTCACGAGCCTATCGGCATATACCCTCTCACTTTCATGCAACCAAAGCATCGCAAGTTTAGACGGTTCGTTCATTTCTCGAGGTTGGGCCATTAAGATGCCTTGGAAAACACTTGACAGGTGCCTAATGTTAAATTCATAGTGGAAGTTCTTCGCGGACTTTCGAAAAGTGCTCGATACGGCAGTGTGAAGTTGCAACGCTGCGCTGAGGAGATTTGAAGCCATTTGCTGGCATGCCTCCGAAAAATATTTCAAATGTCCCGTCAGAAACGTATTGTAAATGGTGTACAGGGAGGACGGTCCCGGAAAGCCAACAGCGAAAGTAACAAAATGACGCTGCAACCTGGGATTTATCTGGAATGAACCTGCTGAAGGATTCATCGCAGCCACGTACTGGCAGTTGCTGATGGTATGCATCAATAGTTTTCCTTTATCGTACCAATGGCCATAGTCGATATGTTGCCGAACAAGCGCAATTGCAGATTGAGTATTGTATTCATCTACGCGTGGCAAGTTAACATCGTCAATGAAGAAAACCAGTTTCCCCTGACCAATTGGTCCGTAATTCGTCCCTGTTTTCTTCTCGAGGTTAGCCTCCATCATACCTTGGAGTATCGACGCGTTCGTAAAAAAGTTAAAGTTGATAGTTGTGGAAGATCTGATTTCCGGGTCCTGCGACCCTAGCAAACTTTTTACCAACTGCGTTTTACCGCAACCTGAACCCCCCGCCAGCATAATAGGGACTTCTCTGGACATTAAAGAACCGAGCCAATACTGTATTGCCACGGTTTCTGCAGTCGGTACTGTCACGTCAGTTACCGACTGGGTTTTGGAGTCAAAATCAACCGTTGTAAAGTGGCAGCTGTCTTCCCACTTTTCAAAAGTCATATCCTCCGAATTAAGATGATAATCAAAAATAGTTTCCCTGGTTGGTAGCCTTACAGACTTAAAAGTAGTTTTCCAAAATTCAGAGAGTCGAGTTTTGTAATCTACTCCGTCAATCTCAGACAGTGGACTCCCGAACGCCCATATGCAGCAGAACACGAAGTACATCTCCAAGTGCTGTTGGGCTTGTGCGTCATCAACAGCCCTGTCCTCTCCAAATAGACGAACGAACAACGCTTCATCAAGTATAATTCCAAGTAGCCGCAGCAAGCTGCTTACGTAACCCACCGGATTGGTCGTTACCGTAGCGCGTACATTCTTCTGTAACCAGATAACAGCTTCGCCACAGTAGGTATCGAACATCTTCTCAAGGAGTGGGACTGCACTGGTAGCATACTTTGATACGTTTGGTAGTTGTTTTAGCCACGCTTGAATGAGACTCTTCCATTGGGCACCACTTGCGCTGGAGATGTAAAGAATTCCAGCTCGACTTACTGTGGCAGGGCTTGCGTAATTCAAGTCGCGGATCTCGAAAAGCATGCGCATGTGGCCTTTCAGAGGAATCCGCTCATTCGAAGCTAATGTAAGCATCTTGTTGTCATCCATGACCGAGTTCATACTCTCAATCCAGTTGGTGTCAAGGTCGCCATCTAGAATGATCCATTTCGGGTTAGTGTTCGACTCTTGCCCGAGGTTTCTCATAATCTTGGACAGAAGTCCATCTTTCCATTCTCGTGTCGCAGGATGTACAAATCCGTATAATTCGGAAGGACTGACGGCTTTAGGATTAAGATCCACGTATTTTGTCTTTACACCCATGTTCTGGTTGGCCTTTGCCAGTGCTTTCCAGCAAGACGTTTTTGCGGCCGCAGGGTCCCCCATCACAAAAACACAGTGTCGAATTTCTAATAGCTCTTCAAGCTGCAGCACCTTCAGGCAGAAAGAGTCCTCAGGATGGAGTTGCAAAGAGGCACATGCACTGAAGACGGCTTCTTGCAGGGCCTCGTTCGTCTTCCGAGGAGGGTCCACTCCGGGGAAAAGGTCCTTTAAGAGTCCGAAAAAGATCGCTTCATCTTGCTGGACGATTTTCGGAGTGTTGAAGTCACGAAGTGCTCGCATTAGAAGGTGTTGTTCGGGGAGATCAGGTTCAGCCCTTTTAAAACCACCTGCAACCACGAGAACGGATTTCACAGCACGAAGACCCCAATCGTAGTGAGCTTGTTTGGAAAGAAGCTCGCTTAACAGTGAATAGAGACCGTAAAATTTCGAAGCAAGCAGCTTAGCATCCTCGAAGCCCTCTGCCATTAGCATGTTCTCACAGATCAGCACTAGGTCGGGAACCATGACCGTGATCGGGCGGAAGAGCGCCTTCAGCCCTTCGGGAAGTTCACTTCTTCCTAAGTATCCCGGATTCATTGTGATAAATACTCCTGCAGAGTGTTTCAGTGCCACCGATTCCCCATCAATAGATACCGTATCTTCCCCTCTTCTAATTCCATCGCAGACAGCCTTGAACTGCACCGAACAAACTGACAACACTGAGGGCACAAGCCTATTGAACTCATCGAAGCAACCCCAGGCGCCCGAGGCGCCAAGTCCTTTGAAGATATTTCCGAGAGTCCGATAGTCCATTTCAGGGGAACAGTTGAAGACGTAACAGACTACCCCAGTGGCGGAAGCAAGATCTTTGGTAGTTTCTGTTTTCCCCGTTCCTGCAGGTCCAGCAGGAGAGCAACCCATACACAGATTTAGTGCCTGGGTGGCTGTCACGTATATTCTGTCGGTTAGAGGGGTTATTACTAGACGAGGACCATTTCCTAAGTATTCAAAGCCATAATCAAAGGAAGCGTCCGCCACCTGAATCATCGCAGTACCGTTGACATGGGCTTGTTTCAACTGGCTTTGCCATTGGAAGGCGGAACTGGATTGAACTTCTTCCGCAATCAGGCGTTCTACTACGTCCCTACTGTGGGCGTCCATAGTAATCAAGTTCATTATCCTTTGCCTTACATTTTTGGCCAACGGCTTTCGAGTCAATCGAATGAGGTCTGCCAAGTTTTCCTTCACATGTTTGACCTCCTTCTTCAAAGCCTCCCTATCGCCACTTTCCAACTTCTTGAAAGCGTTCTGTACATCTCGGACATAAAATATCCCAGCAACCAGTAGCATGATCTGAGATGGATCTAGGGGTGCTTCGCTATCATTCTCCCGCGTTTGTAGGATCCAATCTACTCTACTCTGCTTTGGAAATCGCTTCAGACTCTGGTCACATTTCACTCTCAGAGATTTCCGTTGAGCATCTAAGATATCTTGAAAATACTTTTCCACTTTTCCTTTCAAAGGAAGAGGCTGCTCTAGTATAATATCCTCAGAACCTACGCATGATTTCCATCCCGTGACACTAAACGCTCTGTCAGAGGATTCGACCAAGTTGAACGTGTCTACCGCTAGGAAGACTTTGCTTACGTGATTCATTATCTTCGGAGGGTGGCTCCCGTTAGAGAGAATGTCCAACAAGTCAGTATTCGAAACAAAGAAAAATCTAGGGAACTCTACCCGTTTCTGAGCGAGAAAGTCATTTAAGCTCTTTTGGCATTTTTCCAGGTCCGCCCATATAGCTTCCAGTTTCCCTAGCAGGGATTCGACGTTGCACAATTGAAGGACGTTTTGCTTTTCCCAAGCTTCTTTTAGAGTATTGATGACACCATCATTAATCGTGACGAATCTCTGGGCATCTTCCGGAAGTTCTTTCTTCACTTCTTCACTGCCAATGAACAAGGGTTCGAGGTAGCTCCATGTGCGTTGCACATCGACAAAGACCCCGAGAACTTCACTGACGTTTCCCAACGAACGTTTCCAGTAATGGATTTCATCAAAGAAAGTGTCAACAAAACGACTACTACTCATGCTTTGAACGGTTAACTGGTCATTTTCGAGGAGCTCGTACTCCTCCTCACCGAGGCGGACGAGGTGAGCTTTCTCCCCATTCGACCTCTCATGCTCCTCGTATGTGAACACAACGTCTTTCCAAGTCTCTTTCAACTTGCGAAGATTTTCTTCCATCTTTGCCTCTTTAAGTGCCTGATCAGTTATGTCGTCCACTTGCTCACTGTGTTTGTGCAGGTCCAATTTAGCAATGCTCCGCAAAACGAGGTTCTCGTCTTCGAACGGAGTAACAAATGTGGTGTTAGTAGCCTTCATAAGCGCCTCCCAGTGTCGCTGTCGCATGGATGGGTGTTTCAAAGACTGTATCAATGGACACGTATGAAGCAGTTGTTTCAGCTTGGCAGATATACCTTGGAAAAGGGACGTCTCTCGGACTCTTTCTTGCCCTTGAGAAGCCAACTGTTTCAGAAGTCTCTTCGTCTGATCTTCAATTTCTTCGGGGACGACCGTTGCCCACTTAGTCTCATAACAAGACTCTACGAAAGTCTCGACTGTGGTATTTAGGTTCCAGAGTTTATCTGCTGTCAGCAACTCGTCGCTCATTATATCAATATTTGTTTGAGCAGTGTTTAGCACTCCGTTGATTTCAAACGTGTTTGCCAGATGAATCATTCTCTCAAGCTGTTTTCGTAATAGGTCGTGGTTTTCTTTTTCTTGTTTATATACGCCTGCTCGGCTTGCTTCAGCCAGGTTAAAGTTCCACAGTTGTGAACTGAGGAACTTTCGGAAGATCTTAGTCGTTTTCTGCTCGAAGGCCTCAATGGTCTTCTTTGTCTCCGACAAGTGGCCTTTCACAATGGGGCTGATGGCGATCTTCGTAATTGGTGCTTGTTTCTTGCAATCTTCCCAGTGGTTTTCAGCCGCTTTCTGCTGGGCTTCGATTTTGTCAATATCTTTCGTTCGTACTCCTTCTTGGTTGCGCAAGAAACGGCGCATTGCAATGCACTTGGCAAACTTCTGGCGCTCGAATGCATCCTTCTGAGTCACGTTGGTTAAGTGAGTCTTAACGGTAATGACATCATCCAAATTTTTTGGGTCTATTTGACGCTGCAACCCATCAAGTGTATGCTTCGCAAGGTTTTCAGCAGCCTCAACATCTGCTCGACACTCAGCCAAGATCCAAGTTGTGCTTATCAAGTTTTGTTCCGTTTCGATGGAAGGGCTCATTTCAACCCGAAAAGGACTCCCTTGTATCGGCCCCTTCCTACCATTGTGTGTACCGCAAAACTCTACGCTGATCTCGTAGGTTCCCGGTTCCGGTATAAGATACTTGACGCTGTAAGAGCCGTCTTCTTCGTCCACTACTTCCGGGTAGATATCTGGAGTTTCGGATGTTCCTACGGCGTGGGCACTTACGGAAAATCCGTCTCCTCCAATTGTACGGGGCAGGCCAAAACGGTCCATTGCTTGTATTTTGAAGCATGCAGTAGCGTCAGTAGAGCAAGGACCTACAATACCAGGTCCGTATGCAACCGTCGAAAGAGCATCGGTGACTTCGAAGAACTGAAAGCGCACGGAGGTTATTGATAGAAGCTCATCTTGTGCTGCAATTTGAACGTCGGCTACAGGAGAGAAATTGAATGCTGGAGTACTGGCTCGAATAGTTTGAGCGTCAACCACTTTCCCACGTGTTTCCTTATATTTTTGTGGGTTGGACGGGTTAGAGAATCTCACGGTTACGGATTCATAATTCTCAAACCCCTGCCCACTAATAGAGATCTCCGTTTCTCCGGTTACGGGCCCGCTCTTTGGAAAGATGTCCATGACGGCATACGGGGGTCCTACAACGCTATCTAGATTTACTGAGTACAAATCGTTTCGCCAGGTGCGATTGAACCCACCAAAGAGGAAAAGCCGGTAGTTGTTCGCGGAGTAAGCCATTGCGCAGTTGCTTCTCTTCGGTGGATGTTTGCCTCCACAAGCAATCTTTCGTAGTTCGTTGCATCCCAAGTCGAAATATAGCAACTCATTGTTGAGCTTCTCACTGGGGTTACCATTTTCATCCTCATAACTAGTGTTGCCACCAAAGATGAAAAGCTTGGTATGGGGAAGGGCAAAACCGCTAGTCGATGCTGCATGCCAAATCGGAGTACGCACTGAAGATTGTGCAAATTGCAATTTGTTCCAAACCAGTGTTGCGCAATCCAATAGCCAAGTATCTCCAAAATAGGAATGAGACGAGGCACCACCGTGCACAATCATTTTGCTTCCTAACACGGCTGCCACATGGCCACTGCGAGGAAGTGGCTCTTCTCCCGAAGTAATCAGTCTCCTCCACTTTTTATTAACTAAGTCATAGGCAAACGTATCATTCAATTCTCTGCGTTCGTATCCATTTCCGCCAAAGCCCCCAAAGACTATCATATCGTCTCCATGGATAACAGCGCTGTGTCCGCAACGAGGACAAGGAGCATCCGGGTCACTGTCAAAGCTCGCTTTGCTGCTGGCAGGAGCTGCATCTACATTAAACTTGGCGAAGTAATTCTCCTTAGCGGAAACGTTGCCCCATTCAATTTCTTCATCTGAAGATGTCGGACGTTTAAGCTTATTGTATTCATGCTTTGGTTTTGTTGTCTTCTTGCACGTCCATTTTCCTGAAGTGGGCTTGAACTCCCATAAATCGTTGCAGCGTTCAATATTTGATGCTTGTCCACCAAATACAATCGCCGTTCCTTGGTGACAAACACACGTATGCATCCAGCGTGGGCTAGGGAGTGAACCGGAAGCATTTCCTTTCCTCCACGACGCTCCTGTGCAACGAGGGCGACATTCTTAAACTACTCGTTATACTGGAACATGCTTTGGTGTGCAGAACTAACCCTTCTTTCCAAGTTTTAGGATCCATCCTTCATTCGACGGGTTCGCGGTCTTGTTCGAGTACACAACACCTGCAGCTCCATGAACTTTGAGGACGGGAAAAGCCCCCTGTCTTCTCTGTGATAACTTACCTCCAAACAAAAAGAATTCTGTCTCAGATAGCTTAGTAAATGAATGGCCAGAGCTAGGGGGAGGGCCATTCTCGATTTTCAACTTTTCCCACCGTGGCGGGACAGCTTCCAACTGCACCAGCGAGCCATAATTTCCAAGGGGATTGTTTAACCTTTCTATTCGCAGAGTGTAACTTACTGCAGACATTATACAGTAGACGGCTGTTGTAGAGGAAGGAGGGACGGGCTTGTGACCAAGCGTTTACCGTTGAGCACGCCCTCTTCGCGTTCTGTCGGTTGCCTTTGAATGAGGCTTTGTGGTTCGGGAAGCGTCCCAAAGGGAATAATTGACTGAAACTGAGGGGACACTTTCGATACCTCAGATGTAGAGCTTGAAGTCCTTCCATACAGGGAAGGCAACGGTCTACAACTCAAACACGGTCATCTCAGTTCGTTTCCCCCTTGTTTAAACGGCCACAACTTGCCGTCCTCCCGGATTTCCGGGCTTCCACCCCGGATTGAAATCTGAACGGAATGATTATACGCTTGAGAAAGAAAACCAGGGGACTCCTCCCAGGGTCTTCCTGGGGGAGCAAAAAAGGACAGGGGTGCTACATTTTGGGGAGCCGAGGTGAAAGGAACTAAATTTGTGCATAACGTTGGTATGACACTTAGTAGTATTCATTGGATCGTTTCTGAGGTATATAGGGAGTATTGATCGGGTAGTGGAAGGGACATACGTCCTGGAAGAAACCAAGAAAGGCCCTTAACGAGGTGCAACAGGTGAAAATTGTTGTTGCAGTGGAAGTTTTGTCTGGGTTTTTCCAGTATATTTGGAGCATATAATGGCTTCCGTCAAACAGCAACCGCATACCAACAGTAACAGTGCGGGTGGTCCAGCAATGGCCCACAATAAAGCACCTACAAACAGCAATTATGCTGCGGCGGCAGCTGGAAACAATAAAGGAGCTGAGGTATTGCAGCCACAGAAAAAGGCTCAAGGGCAAGGACAGGGCCATGGACGACAAGCTCCCAAGAAGGACACCAGGTTCAAAACCGAAGATGTTACTCGCACCAAAGGTAAGGCGCGTGTCGCTCTCAGAGAGAATGAGAGGCAGTACTGACGGATTTGAGCGACGCGTGGCCTGCAGGAAATGACTTTGAAGATTATTACTTGAAACATGATTTATTAATGGGCATCTTCGAGAAAGGGTTTGAGAAACCATCGCCCATTCAGGAGGAAGCTATCCCCATTGCGTTAGCGGGGAGGAATATTCTAGCGAGGGGTACGTCTTATCAAGAGGGGATGAGGAAGCCGATCTGATACACGACATATTGTGTATCTGCAGCCAAAAATGGGACTGGAAAGACGGCGGCGTTTTGTATCCCTGCATTAGAGAAGGTTGATCCTTCGATGAACAAAATTCAAAGTAAGAACTATTCCCGTTCCCCTCAACTGATCTCAGTTGGATAGTGTAGAACTCTTGACTGATTTGCAGTCTTGGTATTGGTACCAACAAGGGAGTTAGCGTTACAGACTTCCGCAGTATTAAAAGAATTAGGAAAACATTTAGATGTTAGGACCATGGTCACTACGGGTGGCACAGCCTTACGCGATGATATTTTGCGTTTGGAAGAACCTGTTCACATTCTTGTGGGCACCCCGGGAAGAATAAGAGATTTAGCAGATCGAAATTTGGCCAAATTAAATAATTGCGAAATGGTAGTCCTTGATGAGGCGGACAAGTTACTATCTGGAGAATTTCAACCCGTTATAGAAGAGTTAGTCACGCGTTGCAGACGTGACAGTCAAGTCTTGCTGTTTTCGGCAACTTTTCCCGTTACGGTGAAGGATTTTAAAGACAAGTACATGACCAATCCGTATGAAGTGAATCTCATGGACGAACTTACGTTGAAAGGGATTTCTCAATTTTACGCGTTTGTGGAAGAGAGACAGAAGGTCCATTGTCTAAATACGCTGTTCTCGAAGTTGGAGATTAACCAGAGTATCATTTTCTGTAACAGTGTTACTCGGGTCGAATTGTTGGCGAAGAAAATTACAGAATTGGGTTACTCTTGCTTTTATATCCATGCAAAAATGGATCAAGCACACCGTAACAGAGTGTTCCATGAATTCAGAAACGGCGCAACCCGGCATTTGGTGTGCACAGATTTGTTTACTCGTGGTATCGATATTCCGACTGTTAATGTTGTAATTAATTTTGACTTCCCAAAGAATTCAGAAACTTATCTGCATCGGATCGGTAGATCAGGACGGTTTGGCCACCTCGGTTTGGCAATTAACCTTATTACCTACGATGACAGGCATAGTTTATATCATATTGAGCAGGAGCTGTCAACGGAGATTCAGCCGATTCCGCCGTCGATTGACAGGAGTCTATACTGTCGATAAACCGAAGCAGCAGTTATGTGGTGATCATCTTTTTTTATTGGAAGTAGTTCCTTTTTTTTATGATTGCCACCCCTGGTGCCAAATACACTTCTCCAACAACACCACTTTGTGTATTTTGACTCTTCATAATGGCCTATCATCAAATCCTGCCAATAAATGGTGTGTACAGAACCATAGTGTCGAATGTTTATTTCCATTCAAACGAGAGGGGGAAGGAGCTCAGCCTCCAGCATGTTACCCACGCGTAGGCCAACTAAATAATAACTCTTGGGACCTTTGGCACATGTAAAAACTCCACTCTTTAGTCTTGTTGAGCGCGCTTCTGCTTGTGCAGAGCACGACGACGACCAGTACCCCAAGTGGTACGTTTCTGCTTTTTCAAATCCTTCCACTGTTTTCTCGTGCGCTTCTTCTTTTCAGCAAGGCCGTGACGAATTAAGCGGAAGCGAGGTTCGAATTTCCTTACGGCGTCCATGTTATCGTATATGAGTCCGAATCCTTCACTTCGGCCACCTCCGAAGGCTACCTTAAATCCGAAGCAGAAGATGTTCTCAGGGTCAGCTTTGAATACCTGCATAGTTCCAGGATAATTCTAGGTATCATTTATCTTCCTATCCAATCACGAGTTTGCCCTTACCTTAGCAAGCTGCTTTCTGATTTCGTCCTTTGATACCGGGGCACGACCTGGGTGGATAACTTCCACGACCTGCAGGAAACCAAGCACCATCCATAATGCAGTGTTGGGGAAACTGAAAGCGACAATTTACTCCTCCCTCTCTCTCTCATGTGACCGATGATCGATGGTGCATTTGTATGCAGTGGAGTATCACCTACCATTTGACGCCTCTGCAAAAGAGGGTTGCGCATAAACTTGCGCGTACGCACTGTAACCGGGCCTTCAGACATCTGCAAAAGGGCAACACAAGAAACAAACTACACAAGTTAATTGTGTACCAGAAAGCTCTCTTTTAGGATATACACGACAAAGACTGATCGATATACCATCCCCGGAAATACAAAAAGCATAGGTAGACGACCCAAAGGCGGAAGCAGGGGGAGCAATGACCATGTTGGAAGGGAGCAATGGGGGGACTTGGTCTCCCTTGGGAGTCCCTCTGTGGAAAACAACAAAAAGCATGGGGCTTGTCGAGGAAGTCCACGACTCCATGTTTGGTACCTCTAGACATTCTAGATAAGCTGAATCCCACCATGTCCCTCGAAGCATTGCCACAGATTACAGATGAGCACGCCAATGGATCCATGCCCTTCATGCACGACGCAATACAGACGGAAACAGCGGACAGACTCCGTGGCCTTCACGCCTCACAAATTGCTTTATTTACCTTGTCTAGGTTCACCTAAATCAATGATGATCAAAAGTAAGCTCTTGCTCTCGTGTATGACTCCGGAACAAGGTCCCAAAAGGTCCTGTAACATTCCCCAATTCTCTCTGATGTGTAGATAAACTCGTCGGCCGTGCCGGGTGCGGCGATAGCCGGGTAGGGTCCGGCGATTCGGGCAGGGGGAAGGGGCTCAGGGCACAGCGAGAAGTGAACCTGGTGGTTCAGCAAAGCAACCGAGTGGATGGATGAATACCGGTGTTGACGTGGAACATGAAGCCGAGATAGGGTGGTAGTGAGAAGTGCCAGGAATGCGTATATCTAGTACAACTGTCACAGAAATGATAGCTTAACTAAAAGTTAACCACGGGTTACCAGTAAGTTAACAAGCACATCCTCCTTCACGATTTTCGTCAGGTGGAGTGGCATTCAGTTTGACATCGATTACTGCACAAATATCATATCGAGCATGATGACATGCGTGCATACAGCATCAATATTGAATATCGGGAATTGGCCTTACGGTTGGAATCATTTGTAATGGCGGTATCAGGTTGTGAGTTGGGAAGGGCAGTTGCTAACTGTTTAAATAGAGCTTTGATATTGTAGCCTGTTTTGGCACTGCATTCAATGAATAACACATCCTCCTCGTTTGCCTTTTGTTGCCCTTCTTCGGCGGTCACTCGTCTGTATAGCATTGCCGATCTTCCTTGTCATTCAGCCAGCATTATACACTTCTGCATGATTCACAGCTTACCTATTCTCTGAAAGATCCGTTTTGTTCCCTGCTATCATTATAACCACGTCACTACCCCGCTCTGCCCTAACGTCGGCGATCCACTTGGTTAGGTTGTTAAACGTCTCTCTTTCTGTTATATCGAGGTCAGGTCAAAGAGCAGGATGACCTTAATGGTACAAACGCAGGAACCGATACCTACTTGTTATATCGTATACTATCACAGCTAGTGAAGAGTCTCGGATATAGCTGGGGATTAAACTTCTAAACCTCCTGCGCAATTTTCCGAATGAGGTAACTCACAGTTTGGGAAAGGCGATCTTTTCTCTTCGACTGTCCCAGAACTCTGTACTTACTCTTGTCCAGCCGTGTCCCAGAGCTGTAATCGCACTGTTCTATCATCCAGGTACATTGTCTTGGATAGAAAATCAATCCCTATGGTTGCCTGTTCAACATGGTTAAGATTCGTTATCAGAGGAGAGCACGTATGGATACCAAGCAAAGGCTTACTTGATACGTATTTTCAAACACTCCATACATGAAATTTTTAATGATAGAGGTTTTTCCGACCTGTACAAGGCGACCAAAACATTACTAATACAGCAAGGGGTTTATAACCTTTCCATCGTGAGTTGCATGCACCCACCGCTTGATCTCCCAGAAAGACACATTTGTATTTTTGTAAAGGAGCCGACGAGGGTAATGAGCTCTTGGATGAGCTTCGTCCCTTATTCCCCTCTTGTTGTGGTTGGCCTTGGGACTGTGATGGCTGTGTTTGTGACCGTAATGGCCCTCCTCTTCCACTGCTGCTGCTACTTTGGGCTTCCATTCTAACACACTTCCAGAGACTAGAAAACGGGAGGAGAGGCGAAAACAGGAAACATATACATCTATACACACAATTTACCCAGTTACTATGGTACAATCTCGAACGAATGTCCATTAGCTAAACTACTCGACGACAGACGATCGATCGTGCATAACACGACAAACATTACGTCGACTTTTCATGCAGCTGAGCGCAAACTGCTTCCAATTCGAAATGTAGTGCAATGTATGTATGTAGGTGCATTGCAAATATGATTGATAGCGCTGCTTCTGGAAGATGGTAAATCGATCCAATTTCGGCTGGCGTGGGTACTAGCTACTATGGCCATGAGATGAATCGAGGAGTAGGCATTCAAGGCGCATTTGGCTGCTTTAATGAAGATATCAAGCAGAATGACAATTACAAAAAAGTCGACTCCTGTTGGGGAGACGACATACCGCTGCTGTATGCGCCATCCCAGGCGCAATTGCGACCGATTGAGGATACATTCAAGGCTCGTGTCTGGGCGATTTTGAACCGGGTACGTGTAATACAGTCATGGAAGTCGATGTTTCTGGCTGTCATATTGGAGTCGTTTGTCTGCTGTGTTGCGTTTGAGGGACTCACAGCTGGAAAGCAACAATGAGTACGAGAGCGCCGCTCATGTCTTGGGAACTCTCCTGGGTGAATTCCGGGAGTACCCAGTATCCATATTTACGGTACGTTCCGGAAATATCGCCCCCAAGTGACCTGAGTTCGTCCACTGGATAATGCTGACAACAATGAACGTTGATGGCTCTATTACGTTTCTTCGCTGGTTGGCAGGCGGTAATTCGTGTACTCGAAAACTGCGGGAAGGCGATGCATAAGCGTATCCTGCGCTTATGCCACTTACTGATACAAATGGAGGGCACCTTTAACGAGAAGCGATCTGGGGATGGGCGAAGAGTATGTTAGTTGTGCTTCTTCGTTGATGGCCTGATGACTGTTTACCCGCGGGAGTCTCTTTATCGGTAATGCTTCGCTGCGTGCAGTGTCTTCCCTTCAACTTGGCCTTAGTACGATATTTAATCAGAAATGGTTACGAGGACGAGGCACTTACGCAACTAGAACAACTGACTCCTCGGGAGCCATACAGATCAGATCCGGAATTTAACGGGTTGCACGGCGTTCTCCTTTATTGGCAGTGGCTGAAGGCAGCGTTCCATCGACTAAGAAAAGAGGGTATGGTTTGTCCTGAGCGGGACGAGGTTGTGGACAAGACACAGTTTATCTATACAACGGAGAAAGGGAACCAACTTACTCTTCCGGTCAGTACTGACGGGTTCGCCTTCAACGGACATGAGGGGAATACCAAGGACAATGTATCGCGTTCGCTCCTGTTTGACCGATTCTGGTCCATGCGTACGTCGAAAGAAAATATACCGGAGCTTTCGAAGCTTCGAGAATGCAAGCAAAAGTTGGAGAGTGCGAATGAGTGCTTTGAGAAGCTCCTGAGCACCGAGCGGGAATATCTCTTGCAGTATTCTCGGGATGAGGAGCAGGATAGCAGTGAAAAACGCCACCTGATTCCGAGCTCAGCGGACAATGGGGAAAGTGATACTGCATATGAAGCGTTACTGCGAGCGTATCGGTATCAAATAAGTAGAAAGTATCTACAATTTCCATCCTCGGTGCTCGGAACCGACCAAGTTGCTTTCATCTACCTACAGTACACAAAGTTTTATCTTGGGGAATACCAGGAGGCTATCGAACGAGCGTTCCACTGTTTACGGAGAACTACGGCGTTCTACCAGCTCAACGATAGCTCGTCTAAAACCGAAGTAGCGACAGAAACAGTGCCCCTCGCTCGCTGGATTGTGGATGCCTTATCTTACTTGTTACGTACCCGATCTGTGGGCTTAACAACTTGGAAAACGAAGAAGCCAACGCGCAAGAAATCGAACCACGTTGGGAGCAATGATAGCAGTGACTCTTCGAGCGACGGGTCAAGCGACGAAGAACGGTCAGCGGACGAACAAGTTGCGTATAGTCCTGTATCCGTTCTCGGCGAGACAATCGCCTACTTGGCTGCCGCCCAGCCTCACGACCTACAGTTGGCACTCAGATATTTAGAACTTTACGAGGCCGGTACGTGGTTTTGTTTCGTTTGAATTTGTCCATGGATAACCATTACGAGTCGCCAGTTTTATATATATATATATGCTTTCCTGCATGTGCAGATCTTAGTGAACGCACTCAAATAGACTTGCTGAGTTCGTTGGCCAACTCGCTAGAGCTATGGACACCGCAGCTGTTCGAAGAATGGAGAACCTCGTCGACAGCGCTCACTATGAATACTGTGCAAAGCATCTACATCCTGTGGTCCGAATTCTATAAACATCTATGTAACTCTGCAAACAGTGACAATGCTCTTGTGGAAGCGATGAAGGGGAGATGCAGGAACTGGGCAAGCACTGTCCTCCGTTCCCCGCTTGAGCTTGCGCGGGACAAATCCTTCAGTTTTGATCGAACGGACTATATTACTGTCATAACTAACCACTGCCTAAATACAGCAACGCTTCTTTGCTTGCGTCAACAAAGCTTCCAATGATTGCGATTGAGCTGCACTGGAGGATCTTCCTCACAGTTCTGAGGGAAACCCGCTAGATTTGAGCGAAGAACCACTAATGTTCGAAAGGCTTGGTCAATTGGAGAAAAACTTCGCTGCAACAAAGGTTGCTACTTAACTCCATTTGACGCTTTTTGTCAAAGTTTTTGATCCCTTCGTGTAATGAATACACTTCAACTTTCGACTGAGGCTTGTACCCGTTGTATTTCAAAATCCAAAATCTGCTGCTTTAAATCTGTCTTCAGATCCCCGTGGAGCCCCATCTGACGGCAGTCCCGAGGTTCCCTCCGAGCTCTCTGAATAAATGTCTAGATCCATATTGCATTAGAAGTTTATGTTGACTCAAAGAACATCAAAAAGAGCAGAGATCCAGAAGTAAGCAGTGCACAGAGTCGATAGTTCACTAAACTCAATACCGGTAATCGAGAATCCTGTTCCAACCATCCAGCTATATACGTTATAGTCCACCACCAGGGTCGGGAGTGTTCAGTGTTCTATCGCTCTTGTGGTCGACGCGAGCGTAAACATCCACAAGTTGAACATCCCCCCGAGGAAACACCGATCACATGGGCGGCAGGCACCACGTTCAAACCGTTCTAAGTTTCACATACACATCGTATGCTGGAAAGTGATGTTGTACAAGCCAAGCTACGCAGAGGGCTGATTTCGTCATTCACCAGCCCACACCTAATTACTCGTCATCAGCATATTCTGTATCATGCGCAAGGATATGCTTTGTCGAGGAGTGGTACAATGTACCACTTTCAGTTGTAGACACTCTGTCGGAGGGTCTGTCAAGTCATGCCAGTAGCACATACATTCATGTTCCTCCGAGCTTCAGGTGACATTCCCGCTTGATCGAGGAAAAGGCTCTAGAAGAAGCAAGAAGGTACGGTATATACTTGGATGGTGAATAGCACACGGATACCTGGTTGGAATTCCCTTGAGCGACGAATACAGTTAGCGGTAGTGAAAGTGGAACCACACCTAGGCCAGTCCGACGAGTTCCTCAGCCATACACGCCTCGAATATCGTCCAATGTTTGCGGCTGTCGGCAGTGGGGGCATTCCTCCTTCTGTTTCAGCGCTTTCACAATGCACTTTTGATGGAACGCATGCCCGCAACCAAGCACATGGATGTGCTTTATGGTGCTGTAGCATATGCAACACGTATACGCCAGGGGGGAGTCGTCGTATTCGGGCGGCAGCGAGGAGCACGACAGCTCGTCCGAATTCGCTAGACTGGGAGCCGAAGGCTTGACTTCTTCCTCCCCCTCCTCGTCCAGTAAAGGCTGCGTGGGACCTCTTGTCTCCTGTACTTGGCCCACGGAAGCCCCCTGGGCCTGTCGGGCGGCGGTGTCTTCTTGAATCATGTACTCTGGGATTTCTTCGGGGACCTCCAGGTCATAATCAATCGGCCCCGAGGGCGTGCGTCGTAGCAGAGCTGTCCGTGCGCGAATCCACTTCTTCCGTTTCCATCGGGGGCGCACCGTGAGGACCAGGAGAATGCACGAGACGAGCAGCAGCAGCCACGAGGAAGTCTCCAGGAACAGGTCGTGCGATAGAATGTCGATGAAGGAGTGAGGATCTCCCATATTTATTTATTTTGCTGGGAAATTGATACATATGACAATCATCCAAGTTTTCTTAATCAGTTGTACTAAATTCCAGCGAGTGCGGCAATTCCGCACCGAAGAAGACTACACGTACGAGATTATGCTGTCACTATCGTTTAGACGACAAAACAAAGAGAAAAGAAGGTACTACGCTGCAAAGCTTCGAGGACGGACAGGCGTATTGAAGCAACTTCCGCTGGTACTACATGTGCCCATCATCTACATGTCGTGGGAATGTTTCACCGACGATTCCTAAGTGTAATATACGATCACCAGTCTGCGCGACGGGATTGTCACTCTTGCCTACCACAATGCCATCATTAGGTGCAACATATCGATCAACTAGCTTTCCAAAAATGTTCCTTATCTCGGCAATAATCTCGCCGTTGCGCACCCACGTGTTTACCGGGTGCATAACATAGAGTACACCACCAGTGCGAGTAAACATCCAGTGAGATCGTGAACATACAACTGGGTCTCCTGGTGTTTCTTGTACAGGATGACCTATCATCTGCGGTTGTAGCAAAAAGCTTTGAATAGTTGCTGAGTTCGCTCAGGAAAAAAATCTCGTTTACATACATTCAAATAGGACAAGACGTTGAGCACCCCTTTATATGCCCTTTCGATGAACGCTTGATGGAAACGCTGAGGATTTCCTATTTCAATAGTAACTGCGTTGATGCCCATCGCCGCTGCGGCGCCTCGCAGCGATCCATCGGGGCCAGTATTGTGCACAATAATTTGCGGAATCTGCCACATATTTGCACGGGGGATTCACACGTCTTAACCCACAGTATGAACAATATAATATGCGATAAGGCAACTTACACAAAGTTTTGCAAGTCGACCAACGATCGGATCGTTCATGTCAGCTCGAACGTAAAGACTGCGAAACACCAAGCACACGAAATATACACATGCACCTTTTCCTGCAGCGTTCTTGAATCAGTACCTGTTCACACGCCCAAACGAGGCAGTGTGCATGTCGAGCAGGTACTCGAAGCAGTGTAATATCCGTGTGCATAGATGATATGCGAATTTTTGACTACCCGTTCCGTGCTTTTTTCCTGGCATAATCCTATTTAAGTCTACCCCATCGCTAAAGCCTCTCTGGTATCTTGTATATCCGTGAATATTCACCACTGGGACCGCCACAATGATACCGCACAAAGTGGCAACATCTACCTCTCGAAACAACCTGCGAGTACGATGGAAATTTTGACGTTCGAAACCGCACAGAGCATGCATTCCAGAAATACATACCGATGGATAAGGGGGATGCCATTTAGCTCGTTACCGTGCAAAGCAGAAGTGATTCCAACTATGGGCCCCGCAACACTACCTTTCATTACCATCACTGGCACACTAAGCGGTTGAGAGAGCGGTGATTCTCCCAATGAAACGTAGAGCCAAGTGACTTTCCCTGCCGGCAAGGAGTTCAGGTCCAGTTTAGATACTGTGACCACGGGTTGCGAGACGAGGAGCTCGTTCTCTAGCAGTGAAGAACGTCGGGACACTTTGTGTCCACTCTGTCTCATCAAGGGCTGACAAGGAAGCAGCGGTTGTGCTATCGGTTATTCTTATGAACGGAGGAACAAGCGATGCAGTAGAACCTTACTTCTAGCTTTTGTTCCTCGGCTTCGATAACAGAAGTGTCAGTCAATGGATCTTCTTTGAGCATTTCTTCAAATTGGGCTCTGCAGTATATCGAAACCTCTTGATGCAATGCTTTTGAAGTTCCCTCATATTGATGCCAAGGCATACCTCAAATGAGTTCCATGGTGCTTATCGTATTTCTTGGTTATCTTCTGCACAGCCGTAATGTTTAAAGAGGAAAAATCTCTCAAACCAACAATGAACTCAGACAGGTTAATAAGCTTTTGCTGCGAGACAAACGAACAGTTTCAGAGGTTGTTAAACGCGGACACTTAAAAGGCTCCATAGCACCGACCCCCAAGGAAAAAAACCACAACTACTCACCTGTAGCGGAGTACGATGGCTCTCGGGTGGCCCATCCTGGTCGTCCGTCGACATAGTAGTTCCCCCAGGAGTGGTGATTCCAGTTGTTTCTTCTAAAGCATCCAAGCAAGAAGCAGCCGTTGTACCACCAGGAGCATTTTCTACATCGAACACTGTACTATTGTCGGTTGTAGGAGTATCATATCCCTGTGGATGTGATTCCTCAATCTGAATGTGCGAAGCACGAAATGAAGTGGTTAGCAGGCACTAGAGAGTTAAACGGCACAACGAGCACAATTTACCTTTGTCTCCGTTGCTTTCACAAGATTTTGGAGTCTATCGATCTGCGTCAAATAGAAATTTCTGGCCTTGTTGATTTGCTCCTTGAGGCGACTTTCGAATCTGGCGGCCTGTTGCTGAGGGGTCTCCTTGCGCTCCATCTGCTTAGCCCGTCTTGTTGCAGCAATGGATGCCTTGTCTTTTGGGTCACCGGCAATGGAGTCATCACTGCATAACAGCACCTAATTGACTCGTGTGTTGGAGCCGGATTCCAAAGACCCAGATGTACCTTGCGTATGCTTCATCAGGGTCCAAGAACGGGAATCTGCCTTTGACGATACCCTTCAGAGACTTGTAGTCAATATATTCCGCTAGCCACTGTGGCTTCGCTAATAAGCGTAGGGTCTGCACACGACACACAAAATAGCAAAGAAAACGGCATGACGTGCTTGCTTCCCCCTCAACGGGCGCTTCGTCCCCACTTACTTTGCCAAATTTCATGTTTTGTTTCCCGTGTAGCTATCTCTCACCCAAGTCAAAAAACTCCCCAAGGCACCGTCACTTCAATTCCGGCGAAACAAACACGACGTGTTTAACACGAATGGCCTCCTGGAGTTGTGGGAGACGGGATATTGGGGGTTGCGAGATGCGTCGTGCTCCGGGATCCCGGTGGGATTTGGATTCCCCGCCCGCGACCCCGTGTCTTTTTCCACATTTCCCAGGCCCATTCGCATTGTTTGTTGTTTTCGTTTCTGTACTACCACGAGAGCGTACTCGTTCTCCCACTAGTGCACGTGGAGACTGAATCATTTCAACCGTCGTAGGGAAGTGGAAACAAGGTAAGAGAATCCTTGTTCTGACAATCCCTTCTTCGCCCCGGGAGGAAACTTCACCTTTTCTGTGCTTTTACGGATGCAGAGTACACACGTCCAGGATGTCAACGTCCGGCTCCAGTGCCCACCGTGGGACGGTCGGCGAAGGGAAAGCCTCCGTCGTCGGAAAAGCTGCCATCAAGCAAAAAATCGGGAAATCCAAAGTGGTTCAACCTGGATCGTTCGAGCCAGAGAATCACTTTTACCCACGAGTGCTCAATGCGCAAGTGCATCCGATGGTGTCCAGTTTTTTCTCTCTCGGAAATGAGCGCATCATTGCCCGCTACTGCCATATGCACCCCGACGTCGAACCGCAACATCTGCGCGATATCCTCAACTATCGGCCACAACACTTCAGGTTTGGGTTCTTCGAGTGTTATATGCACCAATGAAATGATCTGATACGGATTTTTTATCCTCATTTACAGATGGGCTGGATGCGATACTTTCAACGTCGTTTCACACCGTGGACGTCGACAAGTAGTAGTCATTGAGACAAACTCGTGCCCCAGGTAAGTGGGGACTAGGGTCGGCACCGCTTGTGTCTGGTACGCTATCTAATTGGTTGGAACCTCGCAGTGGTCAAAAGTCCATGCCTCTCTTGCGTGACACGGAAGAGGAGGGTGGTTATCGCCGCCTTCTTGAGACTACCTTTTCTGATTTGCTCAAGGAAATCCATGAGGACTCGTGCTCAGTACCCGATGGAGTCCTAGCAGGTGAGGCTTACTACAAGAAGTTTTGGGTTCCTCCAGTGTAACCGGTATCAATAAAGTTTTCAAAAACATTATCTATTGCAGTGGTATACGACAAGAACCCGATGGAAGCGTCTGGGTATGCTGCTGTGATGGCCGACTTGAGCAAGGAGCATGTGTATCAAGTTGAATACTACCTAACTGACCCCGATCCTCCCGTTCGGTGGGTCGACGACTGTCAAGTGATGGAGATACGAACTGCTGAAGGAGAATGGAAGCCAGTTCGTGCGGCATTCCGCTACGTGACTCAGAGACCATGGACTCGTTTCCCCGTTGTTTCCAAAACCAAGGTTCTAAATCCGGTAAGGGTCGCGTTCGCCAGCCCAAACGCTTAATCGGTTTTGCCAAATTTGCATATGAGAACATTGTGAATTATGCAGATTCTCCCTTGCTTGGCTGGTGGAAGAAATAAACTGGTCGCTGCCAAAGCGTATGACATTTACAATGGTGAGCTGGAAGCAAAGGGAATTAACCTTAGAATTCATACCCCGGACACTGTGCAAGTATCCAAGGCAGAGGTGCCACTTTACGTGAGAAGCTTTGGTGGGCAGGCTGTCATTAAAGTCCCTTACAGCAATGCTGGTCAGGGCGTCTACACGATCCTCAGCCAGCGTGAGTTAGATGACTTTATGGCCGAAAATCACTATTACGATAAGTTCATCATTCAAAGCCTGGTGGGTAATTCGAAGTGGAGTAGCACTCAGAAAGAAGGGTGCTTCTATCATGTCGGAACTGTACCGAACAAGCGAGGTGAAATTTTCGTTGCTGATGTTCGTATGATGGTAGCGTCTACTGACCACGGATATACGCCAATGGCCGTGTATGCCCGGCGTGCTCATGAACCATTGCTGGATAAGATTGATGACAAGACTTTCAGTTGGGGAATGTTAGGTACCAACTTGTCCAAAATGACAGATGATCTGACGTGGACGACCGAGAGCGAGCGATTGCTCTTGATGGACCGTAAAGATTTCAACTCTCTCGGAATCGGCATTGATGACTTGATCGAGGCGTACGTGCAGACCGTTCTCTCAGCAATTGCTATCGACAAGATGTGCAAGAGACTAGTGTTTGAGAACGATAAAGGAGAAAAAGTGTTTAGTAAGTTGAGGCAAACAAGCGGAATCACTGAACATTCCGGCGTTCACTGACTCATATGCTCTTGCAGACCAAGAGTTGTTCAACAGCATCAATGATGATCCCATGCTTTTGGAAGAACTATTTGACACCCGGCGCAAAGTAGCTGCAGCAAAAGCTGAGTAGCAGCAATAGAGTTAGAGTGGACTAGTATTGCTTCGTTTCTATAGCAGTAATATTGAGGCAGCCACAAGTCTGGCTAGTAGAGTGGTTCTGAAATACACCACTTCTTATTTCGATGTACAAAAGGAAGCAAAGCGACTTCTGCTATGTCGTAGGTGACAAGGAATAGTCTATTCTGTTTGGTAACGCAAACGATATAACGCTATCTGCGTTTCGCTTCCTACGGGGACGGACCTGCTTCATGGTCTAGCATCAGAGGAGAGATTCTGGCACTAATCTGAGCACATCCACTGGATAGCTGCTGCCAACCCTCTGGGGAACATTGACTGTTATCTCAAATAGAAAGCCAAGCATTGATGACAAGCGATGATGGCACATTTCTTTCTCTCATGGGGGCCTCTGCGACAGTTGCACAACTAATCCTGCGATGGATGATGATGCATATGCCTACAACAGTAGCAACGTTGATGGTTTCTGTCTATGCCGCAGCTGTTTCTCCTTCTGCCTCTTCCTCATCTTCTTCCGCTCCTTCAAGAAAAGGATTTTCGATTTCTTCGTAGCCTTCTTCCGGTGCAATCAGCATGACGGTTGTCCCTCGACATACGATCAATCCCAGCTCCCTGGTTTCATCCGTCTTTTTATGGGGGTCGCTCGGATCTGCTTACTCGCACAGAGAGGCGTACGTGGCAAGAGGATAGGGAATGACGTACATATGCACATATACCTTACCGCGAAGATACTCTGTGGCTTCATCCAACACCAGGTTCACCAATTGATCAAAGCCTTTCAAGGTTCCTACCACTGCGACGATACATCAGTTGTCTGTCCCCAGTGAACTCACTCAAACAATCCTTGTGGACGCACGTACCTTCTCTTCCGCCCTGGAACTTGACGTGAACGCGCTTATCCATCTGCTTATTCAGCTCCAAAATGGATTCCTTCTTTTTCGACGCCTGCAGATACAACAATCAAATGTGCCACTTTACCGGATGCAGGGCAGCACATGCGCATACGCACCATTTTCTCCCTTAATTTACTTTTTTTTGGTGACTTTATCTAGCTATCTATGGTATATATCTATATAACCCCCATACAATGTTACCCCATATTGACACACCACCAGTCAATAAGGCACACACCCTTGGATATAAGTGAAACATTTGTTTGACGGCTCCAAAATTCAAACGGGGGAACCGTCTTCCTACATACATACAATTGTACTAAATGAGTCTTTCTTGTCGTTGTCTGAGGTGATCACGGTGTTTATCCAGCGCTGTGGTATCTGAAATCGGCTGTCCTTGCAGACAGGGAGGTGGGTACGCTCAAATATCGGTGTAAAACAGGATGTCTTCGACGTTAAGTTAACGCTTTTGGACCTTATTTTATTGCATTTCAGGTACATAGAGGGCTTTCCGACACCTCTATCAAGGCATCATGGAGACCCACAGGGAGGATAAAGATAACGAAGGGGTTGCCAAGGAAGAAGGGTTTCCCATCAGCGAGGATATGATCCTGGACGCATGGGCTCAAAATGAGCCTTATCGACATCGTGCTAGAGGCCATCCTTCTCCGCCGCGTCAGCATGGAGCTACAGCTCCAATATCCAGTGCATTACCTGATCAGAGCTCTGCTGAATGGACGACGGAGGACGACGGTGAAGGGAAGAACCAGGAACACGAACCACGGTCGGAGACGAATACCGCACGAGGACCGAGATTTCCGGAATCAACGCAAAAAGCACAACCTTTGTCCTCTTCAGCCATGCAGTATTCAGTAGCCACCACACAATCGAATCAGCGCACCTACGACCGATCCATTCACTCTGGCGTTCAGGATTACCAACCCAGCAACTACGCGCAACATAATACAAATACGTTTGAAGGTGGCCGCTCGATGCTGGATGATGCTTCGTTTCGTGGAAGAGAGCAATACGCCAATAATATTGCTGCCGCGGAAGCGAACCAATTCACTGTCACACGGGAGAACATGTCAGAAACAAAGTTTCAAGTGCAGCAACCGGATTGGAATCGTTTAATGGACAAGCTGCAAAGTGTGCTGCAACATGAATTCGACCATAGATCTCAGGCCACTTGGGAGCTCCACCAGAACACCATATCTGAGCTGACGCACCACTATGAAACTCAGCTTTCTTCCTGGAAAGAACAATGCTCCGCTCTAGAGAAGGAGGACGGTTCGCTAAAGGTGGAGCTGCAGCAATGGACGCGCATTGCGGAGCGACTGGCTACTACACGGGGACTGATGAAAAGAAAGAACGTAGGTGCAAGCATCTGTTGGCAGAGCATTCTTGCCTCCGTTCGAATCTTTTGTTATGATGCAATATGCAGGAGCTGTGGTACGGCAAGCAAGGTGTATTGGCCATTTTTCGGGCATGGGCTTCAGTTAGCAGAGAAAGCAAAGAAATGAGGAGGAAATTTGAGCGTGCAGAGAAGCATCACAACAAGGTAGGATGGCAAATGCAACATTATGAATGTATTAATTCAATTGTCATACTTGTGCTTTCGCTTGCAGACTCTACAAAGGAAATGCTATTCCGAATGGTGCCGCCATGCGCATGCAATGGCGCGGCAGAATCTAGAATCTGAATGGCAAATGAAACTGCAGCAAGCTACTTCCAGGGCAGATCATGAAGCCTCCGTTCGCGTGAGTGAAATGCAGCAGCGGGTTTTAGAAACGGAATGTGCGCGGGACAAAGCCGTCAAGATGGTTCAACATCTTCGTGGTCAGTTGCAAACTTTACTTAAGCGGGGATTGTCTGCCATGAGCGAGGAAGCAGATGAACTACTTTATCAATGGGGCGTTAGCTCGTCATACTTAGACAGCACTGGCGGTGAATCGAAAGACCAATACTCCATCACAGAGCCAAAAATTGACATTGGCAGTTTTGCTTCAAGTATTGATGCAAATGAGGCGGTAAACGGTTTATACGCCCGTAGCTTTGCATCCGCAAATGAAAGAACCCAAAGTAGACCGGTGGAAAAAGTGCCGCCATCCCAGGCCGGTTCTCTGCAAGAGTTTGACACGGAGTTTGCCAATGCTGCTGCCGACAGCTTGAAGCGTGTCAATGCCAATAGTGGGGCGCAGGGAGATGGTGGTTTCTACCGCGCTACTAAGTCATCCAGCGAAACCCATCTGGATGCTGTTCCCGAACAGTGGGATACTAATATGTCGATGGATTCAGGAGGCCCACTCGGACACCCAAATGAGGATCTTCGCATCCATAGCACTCAAGATGCTGATGAGGAGGACGATGCGCCTGGCTCGGCGACAAAAGCCGTTTGGAAACGTCTAGATGGTGTATCTACCCCAGCTGGGCAGCCGCCATCAACTGTCGCTACCGAGGAAAGTGTTGTACTTCGTAACGACCGCCAATCAACCTCCTCCTACGACGATGGAGAATCATGTCGACAAACAGGGAAGACTGTCGGGAGCAAGCTTACCAAGCGTAAAGGTGTTCCCAAGAAGCCTGTGTCAAAGGGTTCCGCTAACACAAGAAAATCGGTAGAGGCTGATAAAGGATCAGCAAAACCTGTGATGCACCCAAGTGGTTCGACTCGGTCTGTTCGCCTTGATGTACGTCGCCATGCATCAAAAAATAATGTTCGGAAAACAGCTGATGCGTCTCCGGCTGAGAGTATTCCCAAGAGGACTCCACCGGAACCACATGGACGACAGCAGCAGCAGTTCAACCCTGCACGGCAGGGTCAGCGTGTTGCAGTGTACAAGCATTCAACATCTCCCTATCGCTCTTCCTCCTACGGCGGCTGATAGGCCAATAGTAGTGGGTTTCCTCCAGTAAAATAATGTACTTCGATATAAACAGCCACACTACCCAGAGAACCAGGCGAGTTCATCTTTCGTGAACTGAACCTCTGAAACGCAATGAACTTGTATCATCAATTATTCCCATTCGCTGGGCGGAGTGGAGTGGGTTAAAGCGACATCGATCCCAGGGCGAAGTAACTCAGTTATCGTGTGACCCTCAAAATACACCTTGTTTTCTGGGTCTTAACCTCGTGCCCCCATGGCGAAGCGTGGGCTGGGAACTTCCCAGTGGGAAGCGTGTTTTTTTCACAAGTCCTCGAAGTTGAAGTTGGGGTGAAGTATTCCATTCACCTTGATTAATAGTGTAAGGAAATGAATTTGCATGGTTACTTTGGCGAGAATACTAGGTATTTGTGTGTAGATATATGTGAGAGGAACCGACCCTAGGGAAAATCGTGTGGAGTGATGGATATCGAAAGGTTCTTGTTCCGGGTCCATCGCCGCGTTGTTGGCTCCTTTCCTCTTATTGCCAACGATGGACGTGCTGCACAGCGTAAACGAACGTGTGTTTCCGTCTGTTTGTCGCTATTGGTGTGCCTCATGATCTTCTGGCTGTCCATGCTGAATTGTACCCGTGAAACTTATTTATTACAGCGCCCAGAAGACGGGCAAGACCTCAGGAAACACCACCAAAAAAATTGTTTTAGGCAAGTTTTGCTGCTTAATAATGTTATCCAGGAGTTGAATGGCACTCTGACCAGTGCCATAGACTCTTCCGAACCGAAAACATTCCTTCCGAATGATCTGGTACTCCAAATCAAGTTCCTGGTCAGCGACGAAGATCCGCTCAACTTCGTCCATAATGACACTACACAAGGACATAGAGATAGATTCGATGATTTTGAGCCGAATACCGGGTTCGACGGCTTCACAGAGTCCCGTTGGGAGTTTGCTACGACGCAGTCCGTCCTAGAGATGCCACGACAGATGAGAACGCAACGGGGCATCCGTGTCCGGCGAGTCACGTGGCCGGTACTATGGCGATGCAGTCCCATGGAAGACAATACATGCTTGTTTTCCTCCCCAGAAACCGTTGGTAGAGGTTTACTGAGATACGCTGTATGTATGCGACATGATTGACTTGTATTGGCGGTCGTTTACCTTTTCGATACTTATGCCGCAGATTTCTCATAAACCCGTAGTAGCGAACGCGTTGGCATGGACGTTCCTACCAATATCATCTGATACGCGGGACAAAATCAAACAAGCAGCTGCGGAGCAAAATTATACGGTGATACCAGGGAAAACGGTTCCTTCCCGCTTCAATGGAGGCGGTATGCTACGGGATATTCGTTTAGGGGTCTATGACAAATGGCAGCCCGAAGATTTAGACTACTACATTGATATAAGGCGGCATGATGATATGGGAATTATTTTCAGGTTTGGGGTGGTAATATTGTCTATAATTCTATACTTTATAATGGACGGGATAATGGCCATTTTCACACGGCTCCTGATAACGCACGGTGTGATAATCATCTATCCGATGGTGTCAGTAGTGGTGGGTATTTGGAAAGGAGCCAGCCGATGTGAGCACTTCATTTGCCGATGTAGAAGAGATCGTCGCCCCTGTTGCTCCCAACCATCTCCAGACTTATCAGAGGGTGTGCACAGGGATATTGATGAAGTACTCCCCTGGATAGGTTACCAGCGCAGAGCGAGCCACAGTGGTTTTCAAGAGACTTGTCTCCACGTTTCCCATATAGCAATGGTCATATTTGCCTTTTTGACAATGGAGGGTGTGGGCATCCTTCTCGATTTCGGGCCTTACAATAAAGTATGCGGAACAGGGATGGTACCATCGTTTCTATTTCTGCTTTTCACATGGCATATGCTTGCCCTGTTCTTTTGTAGGACAGAGTCGTCTTTGCTGGTTTTACCTGCGTCTCTTTTCTACGCGTGGCTTTGGCTACATTGGATATTCTTTGGGTCCTTTTGTGACTTTTACCAAGAAGCGCTTTTTACCGCCTACTTAGTACTATTGCTTGTTATGGTAACAGTTTCCCTCGTCAAAGAGCGCACCAGTCTAGAGAACGGAGATATTTCATTAGAAAAACCAAGGGCTGCTTTCGTGGTTACGGCCGGTCGAATGCCTCTTTATGATATACCGTCTTTATGGACAATTTTCTACTTCACAAATTCTTCAGAGCTAATACGGCGGCAACTTGATCGTGAGAATTCCGTACGTCAGCATCCAAATAGAGTTCAACCGGAAGAAGCCTCTAATACGACGAACGATACCCCTGAACGAGCTACAAATAACAGCAGTGCTGACTCTTCTCGTCAACCGAATGCCACTGGAACTGCTCCCCGAATGGATGGTGAATCTACGAGTGGGTTAAGGGGTTCCTCTAATGAGTTATGAGTGACGAACTAGTCTGGCAAGTCGTCAAGATGTTTAGCGATCATACGGGAGTTCTAAGATGAACCTGAGTTAGTAGTAGTTGGGGCTCTACAGTGTGGCTAACAGCTTCAAGAGTGATTTTCATACTCGAAGCGACTAGAGCGCTTTGGCTAACTCGGGGAAACCCTAATAATGTGTTCAATTATTCCCATCCACGATGGAAGTGGTTAAAACGACGCCGCCCTCAGGGCATAGTACCCCAGTAATCACGTGACCCTCAAGATCTGTAGATATATGTGAGTGGAACGGATCCGGGGAAAATAGTGTGTAGCGATGGATATCGAGGGGTGCTTGTTCCGTGTCCATCGCCGCGTCATTGGCTCCTTTCCTTTTATGATCAACGAGAGAAATCAGGGGTTTGCTGCGCAGCGCGAACGTATGTGTATTTCTTGCTGCTCAACGCTACTCTTGGCCCTTTCGATATTCCGGCTGTCCATGCTGAATTGTACCTGTGAAACTTATTCATTACAGCCCCAGAAGACGGGAAAGACCTCAGGAAACACCACCAATAGTATTGTTTTAGGCAAGTTTTGCTGCTTAATAATGTTATCGAGGAGTTGAATGGCACTCTGACCAGTGCCATAGACCCTTCCGAATGTTCTGGTGCTCGCGATGAAGATCCGCGCAAGTTCATGACTACGCAAGGACATAGAGATAGATTCGATGATTTTGAGCCGAATACCGGGTTCGACGGCTCCACAGAGTCCCGTTGGTTTGCTACGACGCAGATGCCACGACAGATGAGAACGCAACGGGGCATCCGTTTCCGGCGAGTCACGTGGCCGGTACTATGGCGATGCAGTCCCATGGAAGACAATACATGTTTGTTTTCCTTCCCAGAAATTGTTGGTAGAAATTTATTGAGATATGCTGTATGTATGCGACATGATTGACTTGTATTGGCGGTCGTTTACCTTTTCGATTCTTGTGTCGCAGATATCTCATAAACCTAAAGTAGGTCATTTTGCCTTCTAGCCAATGGAGGGCGTGGGTATCCTTCTCGATTTCGGGCCTTGCAACAAAGTATGCAGAACTGGGATTGTACCAGCCTTTCTGTTTCTACCCTTCACATGGCATATGGTTGCGCTCTTCTTTTGTAGGACAGAGTCGTCTTTGCTGGGTGTACCTGCGTCTCTTTTCTATGTGGGGATTTGGCTACGTTGGATATTTTTTGGGTCCTTCTGTCACTTTTATCAAGAAACGCACTTTACCGGTCACTTAGCGCTGTTACTTCTGATGATAGTAAGTATCCTAGTCACAGAACGTGTAAATCTAGAGAATGGGAATATTTCGTTAGAAAAATCAAGGGCTGTTGTCGTGGTTACGGCCGATCGAATACCTCTTTATGATATACCGTCCTTGTGGACAATTTTCTATTCTACAAATTCCTCCGAGCTAGTGCGGCGGCAACTTGATCGTGATAATTTAGCCCGTCACCATCCAAATAGAGTACGGCTGGAAGAAACCTCTGATACGCGAATGATACCCCTGAACAATCTATGAGCAGCAGTACCAGCGCTTCTACTCAAAGGGACCGCTCCTCAAATGGATGCTGAATCTGCGAGCGATGTCAGCGCTACTGAGTTATGAGTTACAGACTACTGCGGCGAATTGCGAGATGTTTAGCGGTCAAACAGGCACACATGTACTACGTACTAATAAATTTCCATTGGTTGTTGTCTTAGCACTCTAATGAAAACGACACGGCAGCTGTTGATGCTGTGAAGAAAACAAAGCTTCATGCGCTGGATCAGTGAGGATGTAGAAAAACTGGGCTGGAGATAGTAACCAGCTGTTCCGTTAGCCGTACAAACCAATGGCATTGTCGGTTTGGGGTCTCAGTGAGGCTAACAACGAGCTGAATAAACTTGCGTTCTCCCGCCTGTAATCATGCCACAAGAATGGTTTACGTGCTCGAATAGACTAGAGCCCTTGGACTACGGGACCTAGTCAGACTCGAGGGAGACTGGAGCATTGAACAGGAGCGCAGCCGGTGACATGCTTGGATGACTGCGCTTTGCTGTACTCTTGACTTGGAAATGGATTTACTTTATTTCACTAGCGAGGTGGGCGTCGCTGCTACAATACTGCCGGCAGCAAGTGATTTGTTCACCGTTTGAAGCACTAGCATTACCTGAATGGCATACGCAGGGTGAGAGTACACAATACTCTGGTGACGCAAACCGTGTTATTTATCTTTACAACGGATACTGGCTTTAGGTATAGCCTTTCTGTGTCTGTTCGAAAGACACACGTTTCTTTTGATTTACAAGGCGTCTGGAAGAGGAGCGGTACATTCCAGACAGTGATGACGTGGGTTGATCAGAGTCTCGCTTTAGTGTCCGTATCTGTTCATAAGCTCTCTTCAACTCATTCTCCAGGGACTGTACTTTGGACGAATCGTCAGGCGATTCCTTGCCGTCGTCGCTACTCTTTCGGGGCTTGCCTTGGACCCCAGCGAGGGGATTGGACTGCGTTTGGAAGTCATTGTCGCTCTCCATGGCCACGGAGGTACTCCGTCTGCGTTTCCTTCCGTCCATCGAACTAATATCCACTCTTCGCTTGCCACATGAGATCATCGAAATGCATTTTACCGCTTGTTGTGGCTTGAATGCTGAAAGCAGCTCGTAACCGAGAACCAACGCGAAATACACAACGCTCAGTGATACAAGTACAACACTAAGTACTCCCAGCAGCTCGTATTCTTGGCGATAGTAGTTCAATGACTCTCCTTCGAATCGCGAAGAAAGAAACATGATTCCAGCTAAATTAACAAGCACTGCAGACACCAGCAGCACAGATTCCACAGTGTTGTAATTCGTCAGAAACCGAATTATGGGTTCCGAGGCAAAATATTTTGTTCGTTCCTCCTCCTGCTTCAGCCTTTGCGATTCCCATTTAGTGGATACAACTGCACGCTTCATGTTCCGTCTTTCGGTATCTTCGATAGTGCTTTGAATCCTCATGTGCAGTTTATCCCCCTCTTTTACCTTGCGAGCGTGCTCATTCACGATTTGTTCGAAGTCTTGCTTGCTCATGTACGGCTGATGCCTTACATGCACGGCAAATGCAGTAAACATTACTAACAAAGCCATAGATAGCTGATAAACTGGCGAAGAATTAAACATCAAACTCGTCAACGCGATCATAAACTTCCGCAACAAAATGGCCAGTACCCAGTACCATTTTCCAGGTCTGAAGAGATGATATAAGCGTTGATATCGTCTCCGGAAGGTATACTGAGGATTAGTGAAACGAGAGTTCCCAACATTATGTGCTCGAAGGATTTGGTCCTGTTTCACCCCTTCCTTGTTTCTTCTCAAAAGGACAATGGCTCCCACTGGAAGTGATAACACGTAAACTAACAGTGCAACGATTCCAAGCGGTAACAGTAACTCCGTGTGGACAGAACTTTCGAAACACTTGATGTCAGTTCTACCGGCCATGTACAGATTCCCGTCTGGCGGATCCGTGGGTGCACAATTAAACACATCCAAAGTCATTCGTGTCAGAAAGACGTAGAGGATATACATTATGACGACCATTGTCGCGATGAGGGCATTCACATGCGTATGACGCTGACCTGCCGGTCTTTTGAGAACTAATAGCTTGTAAAGATAGTGACTAACATATACCACTCCAAGTAGCCCGCCAGCCAGGAGCGGTACGACCATGATAGACATCCACCGAACTTCGTACGGAGGCGGAGGTTTCATGTAGCAATCGGGGGCCGCCAATTCCAAATTAAAATTGAAGAAGGACAAAGCTTGCAAGAGCCGTTCCATACTCGTCGGCCAACGAACTCTTGTGCGGGCAAAGAGGGCAAGTACTTGAAAGTAGTCAATTCCAATAGTGAATGCACCCAACCGAATGCCTTTGGAATTGATAATGTACGCTCCTATACATGCCCCCATAGCAGCAAGGATTAAGCCAACACCCAGCAGCCAAGCATGATTCGGGCACTTTTGACAGACCCCGTTGATACGGAAATGAGATCCTGCTACACAATCACTACAACGGAATCCTGTGTAACCTTCGGAGCATTCATTCTCTCCAGCACATGCCCAGGAAGGTTGACATGGAAGGAACAACGGACACCTGTCTCGGCTTTGTCTTAGCTCGTGACATCGAGACTCTGGAGTGGTGACATTGTGACGCCAAAATCCTTCTTCAGAATATACGAGATCGATGAAACGCTCCCCACCAGGACAAACGGCGCCGCGTTCTTCCTTCTCGCAGTCGACACACAATTCACCTTGTAGACCATACCAACCCGGTTTGCATTCGGTCACAATGTATTCCAGTCCAGCAGGAAAGACCACTTGACGATGGGCAACATTCAGCTCTATCCGTTTAGGACCCACCGTATCCCGTTGTGTTGAGCAGACGACACGCTCATGTCCGAGCACTTCGCTATACAGACATGTAAGATTTCCGATCCCGACAGACACCGTACCACCAGCAGGTCCGAAATTGGCTCCACGAATCTCGATCTCCTCTCCTTGGGCGTCAGGATTATTGGGCATTACCGTACGGATTCGTGGTGGGTCGTAGGAAAACGAGCCGTTCTCTACAGGTCTCCGCCCGTCAACAGAGACTTGAACAGGGAGCTTCGATCCTACCCCTGGAAGAAGCTCGCAAAAGAAACTGTGATGGTGAGAAAAGTCATTGGGAAGATCTTTCGGGCTTATCGCGGGGCATAATCGGCCACCGAGGCGTGCTTCTACTCGTGTATCAGCAAATGCAGGACCAAAATTATCACCAGTAATCTCTATAGGTACTCCGCCTGTTGTAGGAAAGCAATCTGGATATTCTAGGAAACATTGCTCTTCACCCTGAAAGGAAGTACAACGTTCAAAAGGGTCGCAGTCTTTCCGCCCAGTCAACCCGTCTGTTAGACGGTAGACGGAATCAACCTTAGGAGGATTGTAAGAAAATGAGCCCGTGTTGCTGTAGCTTTGTTCCGGTGACTTCCAGTAAGAAACTAGCACTCTCAGAGTCAGTGATTCTCCGACTCCTTCAGGAAGCTGGAAGGAGACCATAGTATGGTTGAACACGGGGTTTTGAACCGGAGCGGCCTTCTGAGCGGTGCCGAGGACCACTTGACCTTCCACTCCAAAATTCTCTCCGTACACAGTGACATTTACAGGGAAACCACCACTAGTCTTACCCGTAGTTGGACCCGACGAAGGAGTCACATCAGTGACGACAGCTTTCCCATACTGTACCATATCGTCTACGGTATCAGATTGACCTTCAACTATGACCTCAACATCAACTCCGTCTCCTTGTCCTGCCGGCGGGATACACGCAATATCCGTGTGGTTGCTGAATACTACAGCACATTCACCGTCTCCCAAAACGCCACTTCCATGGAAGAACACTGATATATTGGTAGAGCCTGGAGGACCAAAGTTTTCCCCCGATAAATAAATAATATCCTCAGGCCCAGGAAGTGTCGGGATTCCAGTCAATTCTTCAAGTACCCGCATGGAAGGCACCCCTCGAGGCCGACTTCTTGCTCTGATACTGTCGAGGTTTGGTGGGGCAAACCCTATGCCAAACGATACCTCAAGGTCTGCAAGTCGAAGAGTAATGTCAGCATTGCCGGCGCCTTCGGGTAACGCGAGCTCGATAAGATCGTGGTTGTGACTCAAAATCTCCCCTTGTCCCACACTCGCACTACTTATCATTTGTGTAAGTGTTTCAATGTTTAAGTCACTGGAGCCAAGATTTCTACCGTGGATCAAGATTGCCCCGCCTTGTGTTGGAAGCCCAAATCTCTCGTCCTGTACGTCTTCATCGGGGAGCGCCTCCCTCTCACATTTCTTATCATTCTTGAAAAGAATAATGCCGTCCTCTTTGAGCTCGACGAAACATATCACTGGACTAGCGTAACTAACTGTTGTGCCATGGGGTGGGCTTTCAAGTCCTTGGATAGAAACACTAACGGGTAGATCCTTTCCGATATTGGGAGGGAGAATACACGAGATATCACCAAACGGTATACCTTCAACAACTTCCTCTCCTTCAACAGTCACATTCGTACACTCTTTCCCACCGACGAGGACCGTTACTTCTTCCCCGGAGAGCTGATCATTAATGGCTTGAACATCTACCAGCGTAAACGTTTCGCCCCCCTCCGTATTGAACCCCGTTAACTGAGTCTTTCCCTTTTGAGTTGGAATATCTGGAGGGGGGTTATCGAACGTAAACGAATTACTAGTTATAGGCTGATCTAGCACTGAAACGCGCACACTTCCCCGACGAAACCGACCTTTACGAGGAAGAGACCCCGCATCAACGGTAATGGTGATCGACGTATGGTCATACTGTTCATCCGACACCCTTTTCAGTTCGTCTTCGAGAAATAATCGCCCACAGCAGGAGGTTCCTGCACAGGACTGCCCACCGCAAAAATTATTTCCTGTGACAGTTATCTTAAGTTTACCCCCTGGAAGTTGTCGCGGTGAGACCATGCCTATGTATGGTGCCTTGTAGTCGAAAAACACAGGCAGTGACATTGTGGCTCCCACCCTTAGAAAGATCGGGCGCTGGATACCAAACCCACTCGGGAGTTGGAGAGTAATAGCCTCCAAATCTTCAGAAAGCCAGCGCATATCAGTAATTCGTACCGTAAGAGCATGTATTGAATTGATCCACTCTTGCACTGCCTCTGGAAGAAATCCCAAGTCTTTGTGAGCTCTGTTGATCCAACTAG
This sequence comes from Halocafeteria seosinensis, assembly GCA_001687465.1. NCBI lineage: Eukaryota > Bigyra > Bicosoecida > Halocafeteria > Halocafeteria seosinensis. Next base: position 1,182 of record LVLI01000274.1, on the reverse strand, counting down.
ATGGGTCGTTTTGCTGTAATGACAGTAACTCCTCCAGGCGACTGATATCCGGGAGACGATCATGTTCTTCCATTCGGTTCCACATCCCATCAACATCTGCATACACGGTTACCGCCGTGGCTCCCACGATACTTGTTCCAAAGTTTGTCCCCGTAATCGTAATTTCCGTCCCACTGGTGGAACCATTTCGAGGATCCAAAGAGGAGATTTCTGGAGGAGCGTATGAGGTAACACTCTTGCTCAAGCTACTCAGTTGTCCAGCTATTTCCACTTTCCAAACATGATTTTGCCCATGTCCTTCTGTCGTATAACAAAGTATATTGTCATGCGTAATCACCTCGCAATCACGAGCTGAGTATTCCTGGCCTCGAGGACCATAAGTGACAGACGTCAAAAATATGCTGGACATGGAAGGAGGACCAAAGTTGTTTCCTAGCAGAAGGACGGGCTCTTCACCGGTTACTTTGAGTCGCTTGGGATTGGAACCATTCACTCCCTTAAATCCATTGATGATGGGCGGAGCATAGGACGTTGTCGACAATGTGGACTCCTGGTTCCCGATGGTCACTGTCCAAAAATGTGCAGAGCCTGCACCAGGAGCTGTGATACATTGCATTTCTTTGTGGCCTAAGACATCACAGTTTTCCGCAACGAACGTTTGGTTTCCTTCGCCATACACGGCGGAGTCTACCGCTGTTCCTTCTGGACCGAAGTGTCTCCCCTGCAAAGTAACAAGTTCACCTCCTTCGGTGCGAAGATCACTCACTACACCTACGACCGAAGCGTTAGGACGCGTATAAGTTGCCACCACGGGGGGATGATAATTGCTGATGTCGAATAATACGTTAGAGCTCTGATTCCCTATTTGCACCCTCCAGGAATGGTTCTTACCAACACCAGGTACCGTGAGGCATTCAATCATAGTATGCTCACGGCTAATAGAACACTGGGAGGCTTCGTACTGCAAATGTTTCCCATAGAAGACAGATATGGCTTCATACAACCCTGGACCAAAATTGTCTCCTTCCACGAACACAGTTTCTCCCCCTTGTGTACTCAGATCTCGGGGACGTTCGTCACTAGTATCAGCTACCCTATGTAATCTGGGCGGATCGTAGGATATGGCTTCCCTCTTGGGGCTCGGTACCGACCCCTGTTTGTCTACCGTGACGGTAACCGTAA
>LVLI01000272.1:0-50033 GCA_001687465.1 Halocafeteria seosinensis | reverse complement strand
TTGGATATGAGTTGGTGCTCTCAGTCTACGATAACGGATGCTGCGTTTTCTCATTTATCGAATGTGTCGTCGTTGACTATGCGAGGGTGCTCTCAGTCTACGATAACGGATGCTGCGTTTTCTCATTTATCGAATGTGTCGTCGTTGGATATGAGTTGGTGCTCTCAGTCTACGATAACGGATGCTGCGTTTTCTCATTTATCGAATGTGTCGTCGTTGGATATGGCAGTGTGCTCTCAGTCTACGATAACGGATGCTGCGTTTTCTCATTTATCGAATTTGTGTAACCGGCCGATGCGTTAGTGTTGTGGTTGAGTTTGCGCCGCAGGCGAAAAATTTTTGGGTTTTTCCCCGTTCCCAACTCAGAGGCGTGTGGAAGACGGGAAAAGGGACAGCCGAGACAGAAGGAGGGCAAAACCGGAAGGGCATCAATTTCTCGATCATCAGCGCCAGCGCAGAGGGGACGGAGGAATCAAGTTGAACCTTAAGAACATTTCCAACTCTTCTGGAACTTCAACAAAAGACGGATGGATTTCAACACATTGTCTACAGCAGACCGGGTGAACGAAGGGCATCAATTCCTCGATCATCAGCGTTAGCGGTGCATCGGGGACACACGAATCAAGTTCGTTTCCATCTGTCTCTCGTAGACAGTCTCTGTTCTAGAACTTCAACAAAATACGAATGGAGTTTACACTGTACTTCATTCATTGTCTACAAGTTGACTACAACACGCCGGATGAACGTTCATTTTCGAGCTCTGGTACATCTAGCAAACATGCAAACAATACACATCACACACATTCAACTTGTGGCCAGTGCATTAGCAACCAGGAAGGACCTCTTGGTCCAGTCGAGTTACAGCAACCAACGTTTACTTCGGAGGATCCTGCCAGCGAAAATCAGTTCTATCAGTACGTCCTCTTCGAGAGGAACACGCTTGGTAAGAGGGTCCTTCAGAGGATGGCATTAGCCTCGCGCTTGCCTTGCAGCCAGTCGCGTTCCAGCAGCGAGTACTTCCACTTACTTCGGAGCCTTCCGCGCAGAAATCAATTCTATCAGTAGGATGGCACTACGAACTTCTAGCAGGAACACACACACACACATATGTGACAGATAGCCCACCGGCCGGGAAGTCCCTCCTCAGAGGGTCCTCCGACGGAAACCAATTCTATCAGTAGGAATTTGCAGCAGCGGATGGCACCAGGAAGTTCTGGCAGGAACCCCCTCGTCGAGAAGAACGCGCTCGGTACGGTGCACGGAACAAATCGACCAGATCGGCAAAAATATATTTTAATGTCTACTCCTGTCGGAGAGCATCCCGGGATACTTTGTCCGATTTCTCTTGCGGAGCTGTCTCGTCGAAGGGCAAATCCACTAGCGGATGCCACATTGGTCCATCTCCCTTACTGGTATCCGTTCCCCTGTGTCATTGCTCCAGTACAATCAGAAATGATGCTTAACCTTCCTGTTGACCGAAACACGAGCATCCCCATGAACTCGACCCCTCTCCCTAATTCTGAATGGATGCTACATGACCCGGCACCTCTTCGCAGTTTATGTCGCCCGATTCGTCTCAATCTAAGTGCTGGCCGGGATGCTCGCGACACACCTGAACAACTGATGGTGCGACTGGCCTCTATGCGCTTGAGAAGTGGGATGGCGCCACTGGTGTGGGAGACTATCCTTGAGCGCCCGGACATCTATAGTGCATGTCCACAATGTCCCTGTTGCAGCCAACCTTTGATGTATGTTCAGCAGCGCATAGAAGTTTGGCGGCATATTTTATTCTACTGGACGAATCCCAGAGTACGGGGCCTTGTCGGCATTCAGACATCATTGATCGACCACCAGTATTTAGTCGAGCACCACCAACGGCTTCGCCGACGGGAGCCCCGCGAAAAGCACTTCTACAAATTCTGCAACATTCAGAAGATGATACACGAAAGCTTCAAACCTGTCCCAAGTGCTATATTTATCAAATTGCAAGCAGAGGAAGCGATGGTTCGGTTTCAGAAGTACATCACTGGAGTGTACTACTGCTCGAACGCCGCAACTTAGTATCTTCAGTATATCCTGCTCATGCAGAGGGGGACAGCGTCTTTTTAAATCCTCAATTCTTCTTATTGTTGTGGGAAGCTTTGCAGTCAGCGACTGGGCCTTTGGCTTGTGGCGGACAAGCTGGTGTCACCGTGCCTGACCCTGCTCATTATCAGCTTTGGCTGCGGCCTTGCTCTGACCCTGCCTCTGGACTGTTCACAGATGACCGATGGGAAATGATATTTGGTTGGTATCACCCAGAAACGTGGTGGTCCAAGCGGGTTCTCCAAGGATGGGTGTGTCACCATACGGAAGCAACTGGGACACTCCGTGGAGCTATCTTGCTTGTAACGCGAGCAGGCAAATGACGCGACGAACCTCCTACTCCCCAATCTTCGTCCGTTGTGGAAACACCTTTTCTTAGATTACGAAGGGGCAGTACTCTACCTTGCACATGCTCCTAGCGGTTATCCGGAGCTCCAACAGTGGACTGCTCAAGTACCCCAAATCACGCTCCTCGCTGACCACCGTCAACAACGCTGCGCCAACCTCAAAATGCCTTGGATACCTCTTCCACCAAATTTCGAGATAGTTCATTGGTGGCTTGGCAATTCCGTTGAGGAAACCATCGACTGGTATCTCGGGCGTCACTTCACTTACACTGTGCAGAATCATTCAATTCGCCTGTACGACAAGCTCAGTGCCATATTCCATACTGCTCAACTTCAATTCAATGGACCAACGGCATCACAATGGATGTCCTTTGGGACCAACAGCACCTTCGGGAGTACATGAAGGACAACAACAAGACTGCCTATATCCAATTCAGCAACTCTCAGAAGTCTGAATATAGGAACATCCTCCGGAATAACCGGAGACTACGTGCCTCCAACCAAGGGTCTACTTCAATACGAGGTACTGTGCTTGCGGACGGGGCTAATCCAGGGGGATAAGAACACGTGAGACAGGCAAGTGTCCCTGCTAGCCTTGTAAAACTCCATATCCCTAGTGCACCGTGAACCTATTTTACATTCTGTAACTCCCGACTTGTCGGGCTCCTGCTTTGCACATGCAAAGCTCTCTTTTTATGGATTCTCTTTGCTCGATGTCTTAAATGAGCATTGTAAATCCTTTCGACGTTTGCAGAGCCGTGCCAGTCTTCCGTCGTCAGTCCTGGCGTGTGCACTTCGTCGTCATACGAAGTGTACATTGTACCAGAGGTCTGTGTAGGCGCCTAGACATATAGTTTAGTGTAGCGCATCGACCAATATTACTAACTAACTAACTAACTAACCCTAACCCTAAACGATCACTGCAGCGACCCGTAATAAGGCTGCAAATCATGCTATGTGGCTCAGCCACGTAGTTAAATTATAGATAGATAGAGGTGGCAACACCTCGTCCCATGTAGTTAGTAAACTTACATCGGACATAAATTTTCACAATTTTCACAACCTTTTGGAATGCATTTGGAAAATACTTACTGCTGTGGTCAGCAAACGCCTGCAGCGTGTAATCAGCAAACATCAATTAGTTTTTCCTGGAGCTTTTGGATTTTTGCAAGGAAAGCGCATTCAAGATGCCTTGCATCTGAAGATGGGAGTAGAAGAATTCGGAAGGGTTACAGGGAAGCCAACGTTTTCCTTAGAAGTAGACGTATCGAAAGCATACGATCATACCAGAGGCCATATGCTGGATATCTCCTGCAGCCGATTCAAATTACCGTCATCGTTTTGTCGACTAATCAGAAATATGCGCAGCGGAGCAACAAACTTACTGGTTCACCACAACCGGGTCTTGGGAGAAATACCTTACGAGACACTTCGGCAAGGATGCCCTCTCTCCTGCGTGTTGTATGTGCTATCTATGGATGGGCTCTTGTATGCTTTAGATGAATCGTTGAGCGGAATTCAGTTAAACTCTAACAGGGTCACGTGTGTGGCATATGCGGATGATGTTACTTCGTATCATCCATCTGTGGAGGATGCACAGCTCTCACTCAACATTTGTGATAACTTCTTCGCTTTAAATATGCAGAAAGTAAATCCTACCAAGTCGATTCTCCGCGGACCGAGCGGACAAACGACAGCAGTGACATTCAGGGGACAGCAGCTGCTGACCATCACCGGGGCAAGTACCTCTAGATACCTTGGTCTCCACTATTCTCCGGATGGCAGCATAACTGGATTGCGTCAAAAGGTAAAGGAAATTTTACAAAGACTGGAACAACAACTTCGGGCGAATACCTGCTCAGCTCACTTACGTACGATGGTGATCAACATGGTCGTGATACCCAAACTACTTTACATCTGCGGATCTTCCTGTTGGAGGATCCACGACTTGGACTATATAAGGAACTGCTTAAAGCGGATGTTCGATACTCGCATCGCTGATGATGTAATGTATGCAGCTACCAAGACAGGAGGAGCAGGAGTCGTTGACATTGCTCGTCGAGGAGCCGAAGAATTCCTGTACCACTTCTTTCGCGCGGTCACTGACACTACGTCTTGTAAGGAAGCTGAACGACATATTAACAAAGCGCGTAGAGAACGTCGCGATCTCATGTCGTTTCGCATGCGCCAAAAGGAGATCCTTATGTGGCGGAACTCTCTGTTTTATGAACTTTTGCAGCATGAAAGACTGTGCTGGAAGACTAGAGAGGACCCTCTAAGATTTCCTGTTAACACTTTTATGAACGACCGCAAAGCACCAATGCAGCTAATCAAAGTATGCAGAGAATATCTTACGTTTCTAAACCTGCAAGTGGTACCGCTGTGTGATGAAATTCCGACGCGACCCGAGGTTTACCACGTGTTACCTGTTCAGGAAGCCTCGGAACTAGTACGGAAAACCAATCCAACGCGATGGCTACAGAAGATGTTGAAATACGATAATTATTGTATCTCCTTGGGAAGCGAATTGTGCTACAATGGATGGCAGGTGAATGCCGGCAACGCGCAACTGAGACAGGGCAACCGTTTCGTCAATAACATGCTGAAGTTGCCAATGAACACCAAACCGAACGAATGGACCTCTTACTCTCTGCCGCTCATGCGCGTGCCGCAGACGACTTCTCCAAAATATGGCTCGCTTGTGGTATATCAATTAACCACAGTGATCCTCAATGGAGAAGCCGCGACTTGGCCTCAATTGGGAGTTGTTGTCAAAATAAACGGGTCAAGCATGTTGACTGTGACGCCGCTGAACTACCACTGGGAGCTCGACATCTATGGCGAAATGAATCGGTTGGAGGCCAGCACGACCCAGTGGGACATAGTCCATGAGGTGGTGAAATGTGGCGGGGTCATACCTTACCGGCCCGGACGTAGTCGTCAGTCGAGCTCGAGTTACTCTGCGGAGCTACACATTCCCTCCTGGAAACGTGATTGTGTGTTGTTGATTAATGAATGGACCTTGCTACAAGTGCGAAACGACCGAGAGACATTGGAAAAAGCCCGCACCGAATTCTTATGCGCAACTGGAGACCTGGACCCTGTCATGGTTTACACTGATGGGTCCTGTACAAACGATGGGGACTCATACTTGTTGGGCGGAGGCGCCATAGTGCGAAACCCCACAACTCAGACGCTGGAACCATACTACACTCTAATTCCCACATTGACAGGGTCATTATGGCCAGCGGCGCCTTCAAGCATGTATGCCGAAATCGCGGGAGCAGCGCTAGGAGGCTGGCTAATGATGTCTAAATATAAACGAATCTGTCATCTGACAACCGACAACCAGGGCCTGAAGATTATTCTGAAGAAGCCACACAAATGGTCTCAGTTACATACCCTTGGTGGCTTCTATAGAGCACTCCTCCACTACCTGATGGAGGCTGGAGTCATATGCGAAATTACTTGGATTCGAGCGCATCAGAGCGACCCTTCTGCGTCTGGTGTAATGGAGAACAGCAGGGCAGACGCACTTGCGGAGCTGTCTCGTCGAAGGGCAAATCCACTAGCGGATGCCACATTGGTCCATCTCCCTTACTGGTATCCGTTCCCCTATGTCATTGCTCCAGTACAATCAGAAATGATGCTTAACCTTCCTGTTGACCGAAACACGAGCATCCCCATGAACTCGACCCCTCTCCCTAGTTCTGAATGGATGCTACATGGCCCGGCACCTCTTCGCAGTTTAGGTCGCCCGATTCGTCTCAATCTAAGTGCTGGCCGGGCTGCTCGACTTCCGGACGACACACCTAAACAACCGATGGTGCGATCCTCGTCTGTGTTCATTTCTGTACATTATACCGTTACGTCACAGTGCCGCCAGCACCTTTACCGCCCATACATGCCAAATACGTCCATCGTAGAGCTTGCAAATGCATACGAATCCTCTGTTTTACCCATGGTACATTGCGCCTACACTGCCGCCAGGAGGGTTTAGATCAGCTACAGTGGCATTAAGAAGGCATTTCCGTCAAACAAACTCCAATATGAATCTGCATACTGAAATAAAATAATTCAAGTATCATTCTACAAACATCAAAAATACAGCGACAATATATACTCCTCGTTTAACTCTGTTAGTGCCGAATTCCCGATGAAACCAACAGGTTGAAGAGGGTCCTACCAGGAATTCGTGGTGGTGGGCAGGGCTGTGGCGCAGCTCGGCCCGCGGGGTATCGGGCGGGCATGGCTTTTCGCTCGGCCCGAAAGGTCCCGGGCGCCGGGCGACGGAACGGGCGCCGAACTTCACAAACAGTTTCTTCCATACTTCTAACATGATTTGACGCATTTCATTCCTCATTCTATTGTTAGTAACTTACTCTATTTCTATCGCTGAAGGATATTGATCCTTCTCTCCGGGTTGTTGTCTATATCATCTTCACTGAGGCAAGTAGGGGCGTTTGCAGAGTGCCCATCGGCGTTCACGAAGTGGAGTCAAGGCGGCCTAGCTAAGCATGGTCGCTTAAATTAAGCCAATTGCAGCTAGCACTACCCAGTCTCCCGTGTTCCTGGTGTGAATGGGTTCCAACGAAGCCAATGTTTCTGGGAATGCAGTTGTGGAATCACATATAGACCCAATACAACTGTAATAGATGGATCATATCTGGGTTGACTCCGCCCGAAGCAGCCCGCAGCCCGAAGACCCTCGAGCCTCGGGCGGACCGGAGCCCGGCCCGAGAGACCTCGGGCGGACGACATAGTCATTGCGCCACAGGCCTGCCTTAGGCCACCTGGAACGACGCCTCAACTTCAACTTGCCCCCCAAAACCTTCCAGCCTGAAGTTCCAGGTCATGTTGCTTCATTCATGGCCAAACGGTTGTTGATTCCCTTAGTCTATTAGTCTGCGGTTGTGTCTACTGGCTGATTGAATTCTAGAATAGGAAAGAAAATGGCGTTTGTGAAGTACGCCTACTCGACAGCGCGACGGGCTCTCCAAGGGACATTAGGAGACCCTACACTGGTGGGTGCTGCCTCATCCACGACCGTCAATACGGCTGGGGGCAAGCCTCGTCCTACGGAAGAAGCACTGAGACTCATGTCGAACAAGAAACCCACGATACAGGACTTTGAACGCGCTGGACTGTCGACCCCAGAGGCGTTTGAATGGTTCGCCTACGCCAAACGTAAACAACAGGTTAAATGGTACGTAACTCATCCCACTCTGCTTATGGTGTATGTGTGTTTGCGAGTACCGGTGTGTCTCTGAGGTGAGCACAGGTACTTATGGGTTGGCGCTGCGTTCTTTGGCGTGTCGATACTGAGTGAGAACACCTCAAGTCATTTCGCTAACGCCATTCATACGGTTGATAGAAATCTCAGCGAAGCGATTGAAAAATACAAGATCCGGAGAATGGACTGTGTTACCCGGAAGACGGGAAACTTACTGGATCCGTTCCTCCTTGAAATGTTCAAGAAGCAGAAACAGCAGACGGCCCAAAAACTCGTGTTCCATGAACAACTGTTTCAAAAGCTGTACCACTTCATGAATGGAGAGTCATCAATGAAGTACATTATTGTTATGGGAGAACGGGGTTCAGGGAAATCATGGCTTCTAAATAACGCGCTAGAAGAAGTTCGGAGTCAGACGCCACATACACCCGCTATATCAGTCTCGCTGAAAGGAGCTACATCGGTGACTTCAATCGTCAACGCTTTGTGCCGCGCTTCGGGGTTCTCTTTTGACGATTCAGTTCTTTCCGGATTACAAGCAAGGTATATTTCAGGTGCATCTCAGACAGATTCGTCAGATCCAAACGATCGTTTAGTAAAAGTGCTTGAGTATATCGAAAAGTACGCTCTCTATGTGAGGGAACACTCAAACCAGAAAGAGCGCCTCGTGCTGCTTATTGACGATATCGACGGTATCTACGGAGCCAGCAGTGATGCCGATTGCCCGAAGGCTGTACGAATGATTCAAAACAAAGCTGCCAAATGGGCACAAGATGATGTTTGCTACGTCTGCCTTTCCTGCAGTGGCAGCCAATCTGCTTTTGACCTCTTGTCACGGGGAGGAAGTGAAAGAAGTGCGCATGTTCTTAGTATCCCTGCAGTGGACACAAGCAAAGTGGGGAAATTTTTCAAAGAAAAATGCGGCAAAGAGAAACTTGATGAAAAGTCCATCGATTTGCTCGAACGGACAGTACATCACAATCCAATGGATTTATGCCGCGCCGCAGAGGCAATCTGTAGCGGTGTGTCCGCACAGCAGTACTGCACGCAGGCTAAAAACGAAGCAAAGTCTTTGTTCGACCGCTGCGTTTATGATGCGCTTCACAAATACAATAATGCCGATGGAGATCGCATCCTCTCCGCTTTTTTCCGGAATCTGTTGGAGAGCCCGAGCGATAGCCTGCCTCTCTATTCTATTCTACGACGATTGGAGGCGGACTCTAAGTCCGTTCCACTGAATCAGTATATCCAGGTCTTGATGGAACATGGGATCCTGATATACTACCCAATTACCGGATGGTCAAACATTGCGTTCGCTTCCCCCTTGATGAAGGAGGCCGCCAAAGAATGGTGCCAGGGCCGCTCTTCTGTGGTTCAGCAGTTGCCTTAACGCATTTGTCACCTCTCTTCCCGCCCAGATTCGTCAGATCCGTATTCTATATCATAGCGGAAAATGGATCGTTTGTCAACTCTATATTGGTTCAGGAGCCTCTTTCTTCGCGTTGTCTACAGCCGCGCGAAGATCGCCTGACTTCATGTCTACACGCGATAGCAGCAGCTGTAAGCGCAATAACTCCCTGTCATGGTCGTCCCCATAATAGGAGCTACATTTGATACCATTTTTCGGATGAAGTCCGAAGCTATTGTATCTGTTGTCAATTATCAAGGTCGAATGGATGTCAAAACCGACCTTCTCCAGATCCTTTATATAGGTGACTCCATATTTAGTGCACATGTCGCGGTATAACGTCCGCCTGATGTACCTCGCGTCATGATCTATCCATTTTACTGCACGGGTTGCATACTCAGGCCGCGCTGCAGTGAAGACAACTATATCGAATATCTCTGACATAGCTTCTAAGAACTGATTGAGGTACGGTCTTTTCTTCGTGTAGACGGTAGATAGGGAACCACCTGGTCCATCCTCGAAAGTGAGTGTTGTATCGTAAGACTTCGGACGCTGCAAGGTACCACCCATCACAGTCATTTGTGGCACAGAATTCTTTGCGTGTTTCTCCACTTACATTGAAAGTACTTCTAAGCAGTGTCTCGTCTAAATCCAACACTAGAACAGGTCGTTGGATTGGGTCTTCCTCCGGTCCAGTAACCATCAGAGCTTGACTCTGCAATTGCTCCGTTCCTTTACCCTGTTACTGGAAGAAGGGAACGGTCCATACACTTACGGATTGAGCACAAATGCTATCAGGACTGAATTTTCTTCGATTCTTTGTTTCGTCAGTCTGTTTCGTTTCGTTGGATTCTACGTCGGAACCGCAACCCGTCGCCGTGGAATTGGGGATTTCCCCTCTGACATCGTGCCTTCCCGGGATATGGGGGCCACCCTTGACTTCTACTGTATTACATTGAACCTGCGAAAGAGAGCGTTTTGACAGAATAACCTGACACTGGCAACAGCTAAATAGCTAGCACAATACCTGCATGGAAGGACGGCACAATAAACAGCGCAGGAAGTGGTCACAACGAGTTAGTTCAACCGACTTGTCATGCTGCATGTCAGAGAACGGGAATTGGAATTTATACTCATCGATTACGCTGCCAATGGTAGAGGTGCGGTGCCGTACCGGTTGCGCGTATCCTCCTTGCTGAGGTGCAGGATGCACTCGACGCTTCGTTCCGCGTCCCATCTAATGCGTCTGTGTGCGGAAGTGATATGGTTCGCTGGAAGAAGGCACACGTAGTTCATCCTAATGCACACACTTACAGACTGCCGTACTCACCTCTGCCTTCTTCTCCGAAGGATGTTTTGAAAAGGTTTTTCCTGTCTGCGGCCAACTCCGGAGTTTGCACTCGACTCTCCTAAACAATTGCTATGCCTTGTTTCCCCTCTCCAAAAACTTGGATTCGCAATGTATCCTAGATTCTCTCCTGCTATGGGTGGTAGGGGCAACGAGAACGCGGTTTAAAAAGTGTAAGTACCCTCGGCGGTTAAACTCGGCTCGGTTCGGTTCCCACAGCACAGCTCCGTAACTTCTTGACTCCTCTATCACTCAAACAAAGGGCGCACTTGACCCAACTGTCATGTAGCACTGTTTTGTTCGTCTAACTGTGTTCTATCTATCTTACACCCTCACTATTAACACTACGAACATTGAGAACACTGGGTGTTCTTGGTCGGTGCCGACAGAACTCCGGAGACCCGCAGTTGCAATGCACTCTAACACTTGAAACGCTCTGCTGTAGGCTGCAGCACATGATGGAGCCAGAATGACTCCTATATCATTGCTACGAGGCGTTGATACCCGTATGAAGTCGGATGTACGTACCGACAAGGTAATAGAATCGTATTGGTGGGGTGGGCGCTTTCGCTGACTCGGGAGGAAGTGCACCAGGCTCCCGCTGCTGGGGAGCAAGGGAGATGCGGAGCTTCCGCAAGCTGATAACTGTCAGTCATGTTGATGCGCCACAACGTGAAGATGTTGGACCGGAATGATTCACCGGATCCGGGTAGGGTTCACCCCTCACACGGCGTAGCGTAGCCTGTAACAGACACGTCTTCCAGTAGGAGCAATACACAGGAGGAACTTGGTACTCTGTCCTCCGCATTCCCGAGGTATAAATGTATCAGATAGAAAAATGCATACTTAACTTCGGTTGCTGAGATCCAGTTGTACAAATTGTACATAATTCGATTTAACCTAGGTTGAACGGAATTTCTACAAGGGCAAGATACGACCCAACTAGGTAGAGGAATTTGAATCCCAGGAATCTCACTACGGCACTCATCAGAAAATGATGCTTTGTATTCAAGCACGGTCTTCCCTGTCTCTTTTCTGGAAGACCTAATAGTGCCCTTTGTCTACTCTTCCGAAACGCAAATGCTAGCCTCATTCCTGATATTACTGAGTTCCAACCGAATATCGTGTGACTGAGTATTGATACCTGATAAGCAATTTAGTAAGGTTAGCAGCTCATTGTCGTTTGGATCTCCATAGAACGATTTGCATTTGATTCCATTCTCTGGCTGTAAAGAAAAGCTGTTGTAGCGGTTATCCACAATCACTGTCGATTTGACGTCGAATCCTGCCCTCGCTAAATCTTTCACAAAAGTACCACGATCCATCACGCACGAAGATCGATGAAGCGTCCGTTTGATATATTCTCCATTCGGGTCTAACCAGCTGACCACTTGCAGTGCATATGCTGCACAAGATGCAGTGAAAACGACCAAGTCAAAAGTTTGAGACATAGCTTTCAAGAATTGATCACAGTATGGTCGCTTCTTCGTGTATACTGTCCATATTCTTCTATCGCAAAATGTGAAGGAAGTATCATATGAAATTTGGGGCTGCATACATGGAATACAAAGTTAGCTAACAAGGTCCCATATCAAAGAAACGCTTCAAGCATACCACAAAGCAGCTCCGTATTAATGTTTCGTCTAAGTCTAAAATCAAAAGTGGCCGAACTCTATCATGTCGGTCATGACTAAACGTACCAAGGTCGAGAGATTGACTCTGCAAAGTAGACAACAGACCCAGCTGAATTTCGCTCTAGGTGCCAGCGTTCGCTCAACAATTGGAGCAAGAACGAGAGCCGCACCGATTGCCCAGCAATGCTTATTTCTCTTCGACGTATATCTTCTTCGCGGCTGCTCGTTGTGACCTTGGGAAGTCGATCCTCGGATATTGGTTTACACTGTTTCGACGTTCTCTTAACTGAAATCCTTCTGCTAGTCGATTCTGTGTCATCGGTCTGCATTTAGGAAAAAAACTACGCAAACAGCTACCAATCGTGCTTCTACTCGGACTATTGTCAAGAGAGACGTACCCGCAATGAGTGGGCTGTTCTACTGCATCTACACAGTAGCGCTTTCCACAAAGTTTTCATTGGCCCAACGTTGGAGATGTCTACTTCATTCCCCTTCGAATGTGCAATATTACGCTGAGAAATATGCCACAAAGACGTTTAGAACACTAAATGGCCCTTTAAAATTTTCAGTCCAAACGTACCGTCGTTTCCGGGTATTCAGAGGCTTTGCTTTGACGTCGACGGGGAACTTTACCTCGCGCGACAGGACAAACTTTGCGTGATTCATTTTGGCGTAGGACCATTGTACATCACTGCAAAATAGAACGAATAGAAAAGACTGCTAAGTGAAGGGCTACCTCTATCGGAAAAAGGCGTGTGAGACCAGCCATGAGTCAGACCGTTTCGCCTTTTTTCGATGACCATGGGCTATCTCTGGGTCCGTATGAGCTTTTGTACACGTACATCTTCAAGTTTCAGGCCGCCTTGAATGTACTGGGAAACCTTGGTGTCCAAGGTGACTTAACAGAGAGTAAGCGATGAAGAACAAATTGTTCGAGCCGAGATCTGACGTGACGTCAGGTCTGCTGCTACCGGTGTAACAGACAGATGGTACTTATACGGTAGTGTGTACTAGAACCGCTACAGGGATAATAGGGATAATGACTATGCTGTCTGTAAGGTAACTACATGTATGAAATCCACGAACCAATACCTATGGATGGGTGTCTATGGGAAATTCCACATTTCCGGCGGACTAGACCCAGTCTCCCCAAGATCGCGAGTGTTCGACGGATAGGTTTTCTTTTTTCCGTCCATCAGCCGCTGCAGCTGCCGAGGGTATACTATGCTTACCTGTGGCACACAAGATAGTATGAGCTGACCGAATGTACATACATACATGTACGTATGCTTCCCCAGCTACGTTGTTATACATACACATATGTGTACTGCTTTGGACTTGGGGGGTCGTGTTGCAGCTTAGTTTTGTCGTTTTAGTGTGTTGTTCATCTGACCTGTGGAACCGGAAATTGTTGGAAATAGTATTGAATGGGTTTGGCGGCGCGTTTCCAAGAATCGGCATGGCCAGCTGGAGGGGGAAGGAGGTGCACTGACGCGTTTCTGGAATTTTCGGAAGTGAGAAAGACGTATCACCCGCCACACCATGAAGACGTAGTTGCCGATGGTGGCACGGATTTGGAACCAGTGGGTTCGCAACCCTACTGTGCGCAGAACTGTACTTATCCTATAAGTTGTCTTCAAATGCTGACTTTTGAAGGTGGAGTAGCGCAAATCCACTCGATTAATCACTCTACGCCAAATATGTGTCAATGAAAAATGATCAGTGCATCCGGTTTGCTTTGAAACGGTGGATTCAGTAACCAATGCTCCTTTCCAACTTCAAGAATTAACCACGATAATTGCGGTATCTACCGATTTCTTAAGGGGAGCGTACATCGACGATACGATGTCCCTTTGAAAACACTACAGGTTTTGGTTCCAATTTCCAGACAAATTGCAGGTAGTTCAGGCAACAAATCTTTACGGGAAAATTTAGCCTGTCACTTCCACACTTGGACTGTGTTAGTCCACCGAATGAAGTCTTGATTTAGAACACTCTCGCTACAATCCATAGTATTGAGATAGGTCAGGTTTGACAGATGCTCAAATGCGAGATACGAAATACTATCCTGGGAACAACCTGCCATGTCCAAGTGTGATAGCTGGGAAAGGTGTTTAAAAGCATTATCCGTAATAGTGGTTTGAGTGCAATACCTCATCTTCAGGCACGTAAGCTGGGAGAGATAACAAAATGCCTCGTCTGTGATTGTAGTCTGAGAGCATTCTTTGATATTCAAGTACTGTAAATTCGATAAGTGCCGGAATGCCTCATCTGTTATCATCTTTTGCGTACATTTCTCCATATTGAGCCATGTAAGTCCCGACAGATGCTCAAAAGTATTATCCGACAGTCGTATGTTGTCGCAGTGGGAGATATTCAGTGTCTGCAGCTCAGAGAGATGCTGAAACGCGCTGTCTGTCAACGTGGAGAGATTACAAAAGGCCATATTCAATTTCTTAATGTGACTGAGATACTGAAAGCCCTCGTCCGTATAAGACCTTCCCAACAAAGTGACAGTGCCTTGGAATCCGGGATATTGACTCTTTCGTATCCTAGCATGGTCCTCCGACCGAACGAGCATCTCACAACGACTCCACCCCAGTGTATTCACGGATGAAGCATCCATATCAGCGGCACGGTCCCCTGGTTGAGGACTGCGATCGTCAGCGGCGGCCTCTAAAGGCGCTCGGTACTTGTCGACAGTAGCATCGAGGTCGGAATCCTCCTGTTCAAAGTGCTGCAACCATTTCAGGTACACTTCATACACCACGCTCATCTTGGACAGCACACACGGAAAGGCGGTACTTGTGCTTGTGTCAAGGAGACGCACAGCGTCCAACAAACCTGCGTATACACTGTCACACATACACTACAGCCTGTAGTCTACACTGTCTCTACAGGTATCTGCAGGTTGAAGTTTGCATCACATCGTGGGGGTACACTGTACTGTACACTCCACATTTTTACATGTTGTACTTAATGTTCATGTACATGTATTCGTGAAATATCTTGAAGTGTAGCCTCAGCAATTCAACTCTCGTTTTATTTCCAAGTAGTTTACGTAAGTGGAAGCTTTACAGTACTCTGCTGGAACAGCCTGGAAGCCGTGTGTGTGTGTGTGTGTGTGGAAGCCCGCTATTGGTTTTCTTCGACCACTGCTGGACATCATCAAAGCATTCATGTAGGAACAGCTGATGGTGACCGAAACGCAGCAGATACAATGCAATCTACCGATGCGCAGGTCATATCTTGTATTTTGTTACTTGCCGTCGCGGTGTACCGTACCGTATACCGTACGTGGGTACTTCGCGTCAAGCATCGTGCCGTGTACAATACGATTCAAAATTGTGCGAATTTACCTCCAACAGCTTTCAAGTAACGACCGATATCCTTGCGTCCATTGTCTCGAGTGATCTAGAGTACTGATTCTGCCTCATTTGCTGACGGCTCATCAGTAATTTTCCCGCAAGTGCCAGCTGGCAACCTGACACGCATTGTGAACGACAAATGCGTTCACAATATGTGGCCTCCATCGCATGCAGGCATCAACGAGGTGTATCCTGAAGAAGATCACGGGTTCACAGCGGCACCGCCGTTTCGCACCAAATACTGTGCTGTGTCCAGGTGCCCATTCCTACAAGCCACCATCAACGGGGTATTCGACACTGCAGTCCGATGCTTTACGCTCTCCCATTTTTGAAACTTTGGCCGCACGTCGTGAGCTGGATTATGCTTCACTCGTTCACCCTTACATTGGTTTGGGAATTGGCGACCGTAATTTGACTGGAACTAGCACCTCCGACCCAGTAATATGGCGCAGTGTCCTTTTCTACGGTCATATAGGAAGCATTCCTAAGTTTCGGATTCTTCACGAGGCGTTTCCCAGATGGCTTCTTCTTCGGCCTTCGCGGACTGCCCGCCGGCGCCAGCACGCTCATGAGCTGAACGGCGACATCTTCCGTGGTCTCCGAGACTGTTCCTTTCTGTGAGTGGTATATTGCTCGTCGTTTAAGCTTATCTAAAGCTCGAAGGGACGATGCTTGATACGGAGATTGCGGAGCTGGTTCTGAACGGCTAGTGATAGATTCGGCACGCTCCTCACTCTTGTTACGTGTTGTGCGGATCAGCCTTGATATTTTAGACGTTTGTTTTTTGTAGTACTTAATGGTAGGACTCTCGAACTTCTTTTCCTTCCCCTCTCTAGCACTTCGCGTCCCTTCAGATGGCGATTCTCCACAACTAATTGTCTTATTGGTCCGAGAAGTACGCGTTGACTGGTCCAGATTCCATCGATCAGACAACATTGGATGCTCTACTTGATCCCTGGACAGAGGGGGCGACAATAGTGGATCCGTTCTAGGGCTCTGATTTATGTCGTCCTTCAGCTCCTGTCGGCCACGGGGTGCTTCTTCTTGAGTCTTGTCAGGAGATTCCGGAGCAGTGATTCCGGAAAGGTCTAGAGGAGGCACTGGCCTCCTGTCTGAAAAAGTGGGAACGCTAGTGCCCGACGCCCACTTCGCTCGAGTCTGCCTTTGAGGCAACCTTGGAGACATTTGAGGTACAGCACAACGGGTACTATAGTGGGAAAAAGCGGTACCCATGTACCTCCTGGTTTCAAGTAGTATTTCCCTACGATGACTTGCAAGGAGTCTCTCCGAAAATTCCCGAGGTCTGGATAACAAACGTAACTTCAGCGGACCTGCATTGAACAACATCATATGTTTCATTTCGCTCAAAGTGATTCTACGTGAACAATATTGCCGGCTCGACAGAATGATAGCAGCATGCTTCTCAAATAGCTCATCAATATTCTCTCCAGCCTTCGTGGGCGGAAGCGGAAGGTCCATCATATCTGCCAGATAATTCCGTTGGACGCGCCTGGCAACATTCTTTAGCGCTGTAATTCCCTTCCTGTTGCGGGTAAGATAACCGTTGTTCCTATTATTCTCGGACATGCCTTTGTTGGCGCTCAGAGTCAGCGTCCCTGCTTGCAACGAGACGATGTTTGCTATGTTTTTCCCAGCAGTTGCCTGTGACGACGTGTCATTGGTGGCGCCCCGGCGACGGGGTCGAATGGCTCCAGTCAAGGAATGTTGGAAGCTCCGAGGACTAGCATCTGGCGATAGTCTGTCGTTGTCTTCCACCTCGGAGAAGAGAGCCGCACGACTTCCGGATGTTGTCGCTACGGTCGAATAGCAATGAAGTGACGGGGATGTCTGTAGTAGGTTTTCCTCAGAGGTGAGACTAGGTTCTCCCTTGTGAGTTGAAGAGATTCCCTGCGCCTCGCGTTGTTCGAGACCAGCATGATCTTCAGGTCTTTCTCGATCCCTGGACTGAGTTGGCCCACGAGCGGTACTAGCGTGAAAGATTCGATCACCACCCAGATCGCTGCTTTCCCTTGAAGCCTGCTGAGGTCTTTCTTGATACACCTGATGAGTAATTGTATTCGTGTAATCAGTGCAGGGAACTTCAGTATTATACTGCCGCGTGCGCATTTCAGAGCCAGGGATTTCCTGTTGTCGATACATGCTAATATTCTCTTCGCTCACTTGCCACGGCAGGTGCTCCATATGAAGATCGCTTTCACAGCGCTCAATGAGTTCCGAAGATTCGCTGGCAGTTGATTGATGAGCATCTTGAGTGCTCCCGTTCGAGCTCACGCTAGTACGGAAGTTAGTCTTGGACGTCGCATATGCCTCGACAGTGGCGGCACTCGCATCCAGTGATTCTGTAGACTGATCTCCGCATGGCTGTGGACATTCGGAACGCCCACTCTCAATCTTATTGTATGCGACTGGATGATGAATTGTGGTGGTATAAAATGGAGTGGAATACCGCGCCTCCGCAACGGCTTCCGTTGAGTTTTGTTGAGGATACTGCGTACCACCATCCCTAGAGCCTGTCGTGTCTGTCGACACGCGCGTACTGTTTTGGGAGGTGCACCGCGCCTCTGCAACGGCTTCTGTGCCGTGTTGATGAAGATACTGCGTATAGTCCCTAGCGCCTGTCGTATCCGTCAACACGCGCGAACAGTTTTGGGAGTTGTCATCACGTTCTTTAGTCATCCGCCCCGAAAGACTTCCTACGGCATGGTTCTGGGTTGGAATTGCTTCATAGGGATGATCTGCACTCAGCTGCTGATAAATTGACGGATGAGGGTAAAGACATTCTTGGGATGCATGACCGTCACCCGTATTGGCGAATCGATTCGGCAGTACTTTACTGACCGCCTCGTCCGAGGAAGCCCGAGTTCCGAATGAACCAGGCCGCAGCTGTTCCCCTTGGTTATGCGCATCTCCCTGATATCCCAACTGGGACGGAATTTCCGTACGGTCGCGCTCATTTTGACTGCAGGTATTAATTGCTGTTTCCGTGAGATGCTCGCCTTCACCAATTTCCACGTTTGGAGAATTCCAGTAACTTAGAGAACCATCATCCTCTCTTTCTAAATTTCCTTCCACGGGCTCTCTCATGTGCGCTGAATCAACGCCTAGTGTAGTCTTGGACGCATAGTAATGAGCGTTAGTGGTTTCATCGAGCCCCGTCGCCTGCGCTGAATCAACGCCTTGCGTAGTGTCGTATGCGTCGTAATGAGGGTTAGTGGCTTCATGGAACCCCGTCACCGGCGGGTTCGTAGAACTCGGATCAGTATGTGCATCTCCATTGCAGGAGCGCTGTGCAGATTCTTCATCCACACCCGTTATGTCTTCACCAATCTCCACATTCGAAGCATTCCAGCAACTTGCAGAGTCATCATCCGCAGCTTCTAAGTGTGCTCCTGCTTGCTTTCTCCCGTACCCCGGAACAGCGCCTTGTGCACTAGAACCGTATTGGTCGTTACTGACTTCACTGGGTCCAGTTCCTCGTGGATTCGTCCACGTTCGATGTTCTCTACCCACCACACCTGAGTACTTCGCAGGTTTCATACCGTCTCCTTCTATCTTTACTTCCGTGTCCTCCTTTGCGTATCCGGCGGTAGCGTCTTTCATAGATTCATATTCGCTGTAGTGACCTTCGATACCTTCATTTGGCCTAGCTGCTGATGCGTTTGTCGGCTCCACTTTACCGCGTCCAACTTCACTACCTGTCGTGCCATGAGAACGCTGAGAGCTGGAGAAAATTGTCGAGTCACTATCCTCTTCTTCCACGTTCAACCGTACTTGCTCCTCCACATTGGCGTAATCAGTATCTTCCGGGGAATCATATGGGCTGCAGCGCGCTTTAACACCTTCAACTGGCGGGTTCGTTCGCTGCCCTCGGAAGTCTGCATCTTCATTAACTGTAGTACCCAGAGAATCCGACCAAGCTACAGAGTTATTATTCTCGCCTTCTATGCTTTCCGCTACGGGCTCCCTTACGAAGCCCAAACCAGGAGTCTGGTACGGGTTATAGCAGCCTCCAATACTTCCACTCGGTTCAGTTACATGTGGCTTTGTCTGCTTTCTGGTGTGTGCATCGTCAACCCCCGCCGTATCCCGAGAATTTTGATGATTCGAGCCCTCTCCTCTTGCCCGACGATGAGCAGCCTCAGCACGCTTATGTGCGTTACTGGATTCAGTGACAGACAGACTCGTTTGTTTGGGTTCTTTACCGTTATGCATCGTCCTTGTCATTTTTCTGCCTGGTTTTTCCCTACCATCTTTTTCCTTCCGTTTCGGATTGCCAGATTTTCTTACCTTTTTTCGAGAAACAGTGTGGGATCCATACACCACTGGTGCATTAGTGACCGCACTATCGCCGTTTGTTTCCCAATTGGCTGTGTAACGCTCTTTCTGCGGAAGTCCTCCTTCCGATGTTTTTGGTTGGCACTCCTCGTTAGCCCCTTGATTTCTCTTGGTGTTTTGTTGACCATTGACAGTGTCGTCGTTGTATCTTGTGGAGGTGACGTCTGGCTCCGCATCCCTAGATTCCCCACGGATCGAAGTTGCAAAGGTGCCACTTATGCTTTGAGGACTTCTACGAGGGTAAGCAAAAGAGGTGTCTTCTAATTCCGTGCTCAGTTCGTCTCTGCTTTGTGTTAAAGTAGATGAGTCCCAAATATCAGCCTCTACACCCTGAGCGTCTCCATCCCCCTCCTCATCAGCGTATTCGCTATTCCCCTCAAAAGGGCCAAGCGGGGCGGAGAAAAACTTTTCGCGGTCTTGTTTAGCAGTGGTTGTCAAACTCTTCCTTCTGTCCACGATAGGAGGTTCATCCTTAAAGAAACCAGGACCGGTGCCAATTGTGGTCAGGCTTCCTCGCTGTTTTCTGCGGGATACATCTGCGTACGCAATAGCTGCATCACGCAGCATACTAGATGTCCTCACTGGTTTTCCCTTAATATGCTGCCTTTTTTGGATCTTGAACTCTTCTTCTTCGCTTCGGAAGAAGCTACCGGTGTTGCCGTGTTCGTTCAAATGCAGTTGAGTCGCTGATTCGTCAGTTTCTGTAGCATATTCGGTAGGGTCATTTTCCATTTCCAGTTTACGGAGAAGTGATTGACCCGTTGTTTTCAGCCTCGATGCATGACCATGGGCAATATCACGAATCTTTGGCAGAAATGATTTCAGCCATTTCACATACTGTTTTGATTCTATACTATCAACCCAAGTATCGGCTGCAAAAATTAAAGAACCAGAGCGTACCAAATGGTTAATGCCATTGCCCAGCACACCCCCATATACAGTACGTACCCAGGTGGAATATAGAGTCGGCAAACTGCGGGTAAGTCATGATAGTATGCGAGGCCCCGACATCTCGTTTCCAATCTTCAGCAAACACTTGCGCTTTTCGTTTTGAGGAGATCGAAGGTAGTAAATGATAAGCGAGTCGGTTATACATTTCGAAATAGCACGCTCGAGAAACACCATTTTTGAGGTCTGCAGGGAGAACCAATGCACCAAGTACCCACTGGTTCGGCTTACGTTCGACGATTCCAATCACATACCCGCAACGTGCCTCCACCATTCCTCAATGAGAGCTTGAATATCCGCATCGTGGCGTAAATGTTCCCGCTGCACAGGTACATAGATAGCCCCCAAGTGGATGAAACTGAGATATCCAAACTCTACGGCAGAAACGTACTTTGCGCAAATTTTCAGGAGTATAGCTGCAAAAGCAAAGAATGAAATGACCCAAGGTGGAATAATTGTGACTTGTTCGGGAGTGGGGTTGTACTGTACTCATTTGGATTCCAGTGCACTTACTACCAGATGTTGCCTTCCATACCCTTATTTTCAATAAGGTCTTTGGCCATGCGGTATTGCTCCCACCGTTTCAGGACACGATCTCGAAGGTTGGTTCTCCATAATATGATGGCCGATTTGGCAGCGACGACGCTGTAGCAAAACTGAGCAAATAATGAATTCTCACGATTTAATCGTGGCTCAACTCCACCCCCGCTCATGGAAGGAGACTCTCTGTTGCTCGTTCCAGGGGCTCCCATTCTCCCAGGGCTCCTCAGTGCCTGAAGCTACTAATTAATTACAATGAAGTCATCTTGAAATACCAGCATGAAAAAAAGAAAAAGGCGGCAGTAACCGATCCAAACCCACCCGTCGTTGCAGGTCTACAAGGTGAGAGTATGCGGCATGTCCGTGGCTCTCATCGCCGAGTACCGGAAATACAGTCGAACTCATGTATCAATGGGTGTGCTGTACTATCGTCTGTTTCTCTGGCTGTGCAATATTTATGTATCGGCTGGTACGACTTCCGCGTTGCGACCGGCCTCCAAAGTGCAAGTGGAATCGCAGTTGCAAAGTGCCGAAACCCCGCTACCTACTACTGGGTGGTATTACTTAAGTATGACAGGCCAGTGAGGTGAATACATGTATATATTCTTATTTTCTAAGGTGTCAATCGGATTCTGTTAAATCAATATCCACCGGGCGATCGAGAGGGGGTGGTTTCTCTTGCTGTTGCTTTGTCCTTTTTCTACTTGGAGAGGGTTCACTTTGTCCTCCGTGTTCTTGGGAATCGGCCGGAGCCGTTCGTTTCGGACTCTCGATTATACTTGCAGACTGCTGTAAGAGATAGTGCGTCGTATCATAAAATGAGTTCAGTCGCGACTGATGAGTAAGCAACGGTCCAATCAAAATATTCTTCGCGTGACCATCCTTGAAATTTTCTTTTGTACATATTATTCGGTACTTAATCCAAATTTCACAAACATTGAGCACCGCCAGTCGTTGTGCTAGCGAGGTCATCAACTGTTCCTGGGTATCCGAAGTTCCACCAGCCGGTTCGTCGTCGATCTGTAGGGTTGGTCCTAAGGTGTGCGCCGAGCGGAACGCCTCTTGAACTATCCCTTGACTATCTAGTTGGGAAAAGAAAAGTTCATTCGCCGCCATTAGTAGTCGGTGACACTGCAAAGCTCCTATGCTGTAGTGAAGTCTTTCCATTACGCTTGATGCCCGGGAGGAACCAGCTCCTGGATACCGCTCCTGTAGCCAACGTTTTAAATCTGCTTCACCAATATAACTTGTGGAGGCACCTTCTAAGATATCACCTATAACGTTGATCAATCTTCCTTTAACCATTCGCTCCGCTTCTTTTTGGATATATCTATTATAAGCGCGTACGTCAACTGTACGAGTGAATGTCAAAAGATCAAACGAGCCCCAGCAACACTTTGCTGAGTTTGCATGTAACAGCCATACACAATCAGCTTTTTCGACAGCGCGACGAAGAACTCTTAGCTTCGCCTCCTGCTCATAGCCTGGGAGAGTTAGTTGCACAATTTCCGTCAAGACCAGCATCAGTTCTGTTTTGTCGCCTCGCCTTGTGGTTAAGCACAACAGGATTAACAATGTTTCCATCCGTTGTTCTTCTATGAATTTGTTGTTTTGATCACTAAACCTTAGTAACTCCATAAAGGTCCACAGAGAATCGGTCCCATTTTGAATAGCCTTCCTCCAATTTTGTTGCTGTTGCGGTTGCTTTTGGGGGTTCCATTCCTGGATGAACTTGTCCAAATATTCGGATAGTTTGGTACTAACATGTGCCGCATCCAATGTGATTCCTCGGGTGTAAGCTTGCTCTAGCAGAGCCAGAATAATATTTCGTAACTGTGACTGTAGAGTATCTCGAGTTTGGTACTCGTTTTCCCGTCGCTCCGTGCCTCCATACTCGGTTTGCAAGCGCTCCAACCTGTAGAAAACCTGGTCGAAAATGCGCTGGAAGTCGACTATGGACGGACAGCAGTATATCACTTGTTTAATGCACTGTAGACGTGGAATCGACAGTCTCTCCTCGTACAAATGGAGAAAATATTGCTGATTAGGAAGTCTTGACAATGCCGACGACATCGGGATTCACACACATTATATCACACACTAAAGGTAATGGGAGATCAAACAAAAGAATTCTAACAAAAACAACTTGCTGTATAACAAGTCACTTCCTCCTCCAACTGTCAGATTTGTGAAACTGAGTGAGGAAGCGAAGACAGCAACCACTGGCCAGTAGTAGTGTGCATTGCATTCGCGTAGACAAGGTATGGGAATCGACAAAAGCTTACTTTCTAAGTGATAAATAGAGCAGAAACCTGGCTTGGATTGGTCTTTGCTTCATTTTATTTTGTTATGTCGGGTCTCAACAGCCAACGATTCCTACGCAACTGGAGTTCGGCGAGGGGTGGTACCCTTCTTTGATATCTTACGACCAAGTCGGATAAGCTTCCATAACGTCGGAGGCGGCGTCAATTGTTTATCACGAAAGTAATACTGTCGTATATCCTCACTAAGTTTGATGATCTCTTGCTCCTCATCAGTCAGCTCCGCAATGTTTGGTGTAGTCTGCCGCTCGAGGATACGATCGACAAGCGCAATTATCCTCTCCCCAAAGGTGAACTCAGGTTCCCAATCTACCACGTATTCCATAAATTGGTGTTCAAAAGGGGTCGATTTAGTTGGAGGTTCTTCACCATCAGCTGTAGTAACATCGGCAGCAGGTGCGGGATTCACATAAGTTGCTTCTCTCCGGGAACTTGAACTAACTGCATTGGGCATCTCTTGAGAGGCGAAACTCAGAGGACCATTTCGAGTCGCATCCCACAACTGTCCGTTATATCCGTTGGAAGATGCACCAATTGCATGAGGAATATCTGAAGAAGCGTCGGCCGAAGGACCACTATCGTTCAAGCCTAATGGCCGCACGGTATTTAGGCTGTATGATGATGTGCTGTCAGAGCGACTGAATGTAGTTTTAGACGGTAGCCTAGCTTCTTCGCTCTCCCAAGCACGTCGGTTGGACCAGGAAGAGGGTGAATTTTCCTCAATCGACTCATTCCTCCTCGCACGTTTAGCCTGCCGAAAAGGAGACTGTTCTGCGATATCGTGTAAGACAAAGCGATCCCGTGCTTTCAAGTACGCGCTCAAGCGGTCGTTCAAAGTCGTAGGAATATCAGCATCAACTGGTGCATCCGTATAATCAGGCTCTTTTTCACGCGATGGATATGTTTCGAGTGTAACTAGTCCAGCAGGCTGGCCAACGATACGGAATGGAGACCATGGAGATATGCTCAGCTCTGAGTTGTCCGCGTCATTCAACAATTTGCTCGTTGGAGTTACAAGTTTTTCCTCCTTATTTTGACTCGTGTACGTTGCCTCCAGAACAAGCAGCTTATTATAAGACGAACTAGGCAATTTCTTAGCCACGTTGTAACGGACTTTCTCTGCTGAGTTCGGATCTACGTTCCATACTAATACTTCCACAGTGCCGAAACAGCATACTATTCGCACTTTCTCCCTTCTCTGCCCCACAAGTAGTTGGTAACTATGATCGGGCAATGCTCTGCCAACAAGAAACGCTGTTTTATCAGATATGCCTTTAGGTAGATGGCTCTTTGGGAAGCGATAGAACCAACTATCAATACAACGGAGTAGCTCCCGCGCAGTCTGTTCCGGCACCGCGATACCAATGCACTTATAGGGATCAACTTCTTCTCTGGACAGTGGGAAGCTTGCTTCATTTCCTTCTTTCTCGAGGACTGCGGTCGCCAATTTGGCTAAACCATCCAGTGATACCAGATCTTGAATGTCTGAAGGAAATGCCCTCATAAATGACGATCGAGCAAATTGCTTCTCCGCTTGCGACGCTTCTCCTCCACTCATGTTTAAAAGCTGAGTAGCTGCTATGGTTTCATTGTTGGATTCTTGGCCAGGACCGACCGAGCGCCTACTGCCTGCTATGGATATTTCTTCGTCTGCTTCATCCGAGTCATCGTTTGGCTCCTGGGTGGCATCATCATCACGCGTATTGCTCTTTAGGTATTCCATGACCTGCTCTGGAGTGACAGGGGAAGGGGATGGACGAGTATTGCCTCTCTCCTTTGAGGTACTGGTTTTCTGCTTCTGTCGCTTTACTCGCCCCTTGACGGCCTCGTACTCGTCTTTCATTTGTTCCTTGCTAGCTTTAAGTATAGGCTCCAAAGAGCATAGGTCTTGTCGGTCGATCTTACATTGTGTTACCTGAATTAGTTCCTGAGTATTGAGCTTCGCTCGACCAGCAAATTTCGGATCAAGCACTTTACGGTACCTGTAATGTTAAGTATAGAAGAGTCCTCGGGATACAGCCACCAGAGTGGGATACAACATCGAACTAAACTACACACCTATGAGACAAGCCTCTTTTATCGAGTGACACTTTGGTTTTACCGGCATTCGATTGTCCTAGTAAGTGGTCTAAGTTGTGGTCTTTGAACATTTGTTTAACGCGTTCGGCAATAGTGTTCCAACTGAGTTTGTTCTCGATTTCCTCGGTTGGCGGAAGTTTTTCCGTCTCAAAATAGTCAAACACTACTTTCTTTAAGAACTCATCCGTCTGTTACATAACGTCCAAAGACGACTGTTTCAAACAACTGAAACAACGACACGACAGTTAAGGTGACGAACCTTCTTACTTCCTTCAGAGCGATGCGAGCCATGTGCACGGAAGGATCGGCCACTTCCACCACCACCACCACCACCATTCGAAGACACGGACATTTTCCCAGAAGCACGATTTATTTGTGTTTCTGTAAGACATGAGAATCCATCAATAAAGCAACACAGCCGAGGAATCGGACAGGAGCAAGGAGAAAAAGGGCAAAACACCCTTGTACCAGCGCCAAAGGCAAACAAATCGTGCAAAGCACCTTTTATCTGTATCCTCTATGACCACATATCCTTGCGAATAGAAAATTATTCATCCATAGACTCTCTGGTCCCACAAACAAGGACATTCAACACCTCAAACAACCTTGCTTCCATGCCCCGAGTACCTTACCTAGGTAGGCTATTCAATCCCTTGTTTGGCAAAAATTAGTGATTATGTGGTGTCCATCGTAGGTATGTCAGCCTTTCTTTCCTTTATGCGAAACGAGAATGAACATATACGAACAATAAATCAAGACAGGCAAGCGTGGCAAGGCAATGCATGGTGGCATTGCCAATTTTGCCACCTTGGGGGGTTGGCTTCAACAAGCGCGCTTTCTTGCGAAAATCGTTGCCCCGAATTTGCACCATGCCTCATCCCCTCTCTCACTCTTACGTGTATACTCTGCGTATCAAATGGGAAGGGTATGAAGACTAACGGTGATATGTAAGATGCCCGATACGCCGAATCTTGCCCTTTCCTTTTTGTCCCCCTTGCCTCCCCCTTCCTCTTTGGCCAAGTGATACGTGTATACTGCAAAATACTCGTCATGTGTGTATATGTTAATTTATAGGTGCATGAACTTTTTCCTTGGCGTACGCTATTCTGAGGCTAAAGAGTAGGGCGAGGTAATTGTTGTACAACTGAATGGTCTCATCACCACCCTGTTCTTTCACCTTCTTTGGTCCCCCAACGCGCTGCGCAGCATCTACCCACGATATACGTGCACATACGCTACGCTACTATACCACCTGCGCAGCAGCTGTCCCCGAGCGCATTCTCCTAACAGTACGAAATGGCAAAAGAAAAGCCTACCGATTCCCGAATCGCACGATTGTCTCGTGTACGCGTTGCGCAGCTTTGCGATGGAAGTGAAATAAAATTTCACAACGAAGGTGAACGTGTTGCCGATTGTATTCATCCAGAGACTCCGGATTTCCCAAGAAGTATTCTCCCGTAGAATAATTGCAAAACATTATGTCCTTCCGATCAATTGCTTCATTTGGCTAGACGGTCAGGCTCCGTGTTTTCCTCGCGAGGAACATGATGGAGTGGCTGCTCCCGCAGACGCTCAAGTGTTTCGATTATTTTGTGAAAGTTACAGGCAAACGTTATAGTTGCGTTCAGTGAAACCCCATGTTGTGAAGCCGCGCAGCAACGTGTACAGAGGAACGTGTGCACAGCATTTCTCCGAGAAAATACGCTTTCACTTTCGTTGTGAACTGCATTCACTTTCGTTGTGAAACTTGTTGTTAGCGTCCCCAACGAGATCGATTTTGGAATGCTAGACACGAAAACAATCAAATTCGTTAGTCCCTATCTTCACCCCTCAGTTTCGCTTTTGGTCTGTCTAATAGTTGTCGAGTCGGCAACCGTGGGATGTAAGTATGTAGTTTCTTTACTTTAGTTGGACATTGTTGTTTGGTGAGAAAGCCTAAAGGGGTCCTCCAGGAGAACAAAAACGAAAGGGGAAGGGGGCGACGAGGGCAAAATGAGAATCGTCATGGGTCACGTTTCTTAAACAGCAACGCTGGATAAACATTATGTATTGGTTGAACGCAGACTCCTTCGAACAATGAATTCCTCCCTGAAAATTGTAAGCAGGCCCTCGCGACAATGTCAGCGCCTGTTCGGGCGAACTTGCACTTGAACAACAATTATGCAGAGTGCCGGCAACAAGTTACTTAGTGCAGCGGGTGAGTTAAGCAGGGTCACGCGGGAGAGAACGGAGAGTGTAAGATACTATAGGTAGACCCAGTTGTTATGTCACATTGCACCCAGTGTGCAAATTTTACGCAGGAACACTATGCTCCGCATACTTTCGATGCCCCGTTTGCTCCTGTTGACCCTTTGGGATCCAGGGCAGAACACTGGCACGGATCACAGGACCCGGAAGTACCCAGCTTGTCATGTCTGCCCGTTTCCTTGGTCCCTCAGGAAGGCTTCCGCCGAGCCATTCTCCTCTTCCGAAAGAACTATTTGCAAAACAGGGTCCATGGGAGTAGAAACCCCCTACTTGAAGCGATCCTCCAGTCAGGAACTAACCCCAGTTTTCCAACTCTTCTTTATTCCCTTGTGAAGCAACATCCTGAAGAGATGGCCAAGATCCTCGACGTACCCGGCGAGGTGCCCTCATCTACCGGAGAAAAGTTCATGATGACACCATGGTTGGTGCTCATCATGCACTTTTCAATATTTTCTATAGATCCCTGTGAATGGGGAGAAATGTTAACTGCATGTCTTTCCATCGTTCCCTTCAGCACCTGGGACGCCTACTTTCAAAGCCAAGGGAGCTCGCCGACAACACAGCTCACCGCGTTCATATCTGACCGTAGTTGGCAGGAGAAGACCCGAATGGAGGCGGCAAGAGTATTATGGTGGGTCATGACGTATGGCGCACATCTACAAGTTAACGTTCACACTCCCCACTCCCATGGGAAAACAATTTTCCAGACACTAACCGATTCCTTCAATGTTGAGACACATCCAGTGCTCCGTTTCCTGCATGAAAAAATACTCGGGGCAGCCATTTATCGAGACAAACAGCGGAACTTGGACACATTTTCTTCCGGAACATCCTGTATGAGGTCATCCTCAGGGTAGCCTTCTCTCGAGGAGGAGAGGGTTTGGACACAGCAGCACGTCTGTGACTTTTTTCGGAACCTCGTCGGAAAAGATTGAGCATATCTGTAATCTGTACGTTTCTTTTCGTTCAAATGGTTTTCGGTTTGACGCAGGTACTTCGGAGGTAGTCTATTTTACCCAAGTCCGATAGGACACAGGTGTTGTAAATCAACAAGACACATCAAAATGTAACCAGCATAGATCTCCCATGACTGCCTGTAAGACCAATCTCTAACTTCAGTTTAGGAGTTACCGTTTGCGCATCGTAAATCATGCGGCAGCATCGCCAATTTGAGACTGGCGGATCGGATCGAGGATGTCAACCAAGCAACTTGCCAATTCTTCCAACTTCTTTGCGGGAACTCGTTTTCCTCTTTCACTTGCGATAACGTTACCCACACCGCTTCATTACATTGCCACCGGATTCCGTTCACGGGAGCCATCGGTTTCACTGTGACTCTAACTGAGTTTGGGCCTCAGTTTTGCCGTCAACTGCTTCTTCACAGCTAGAATTAAGCTCAAGTTCTTTTTGAAAGCACTGGATGGCCTCACTGTACTTTTGCAGTGTATGTAAGATTCTGCCCTTCCAAAGGTAGTGGCGTTTAGTCTGTGGGTTTATCGCGATAGCCATATTTAGGTATTCGAGGGCCTCTTCATGGTGCCCTAACTGGAACAACGATATACCTTTGGTCTTATAAGCTGAGTCACAGTTGGGATCCAGTGCAATCGCTTGTTCACAACACAAGATGGCCTCCTCGTAACGATCTAGGGAATACAAGGATACACCCTTCTGTTCGTGAGCTTCAGTGTCGTTAGCATCCAATGCTATCACTTGCTCATAACACGAGACGGCTTGCTCGTGATGACCCAGTTCACTCAAAGATACACCCTTCTGTTGATAAGTTTCTACATCGTTACCATCCAATGCAATCGCTTGATCATAGCACGAGATGGCTTCCTCATAACGACCTAGACCATGCAGTGACGCACCTTTCTCATAGTAAGCCCGCTGGTAGTTGGCATCCAGTGCAATCGCCTGATCAAAACACGGGATGGCTTCCTCATCCCGACCTAGTTCAGCCAACGATACACCTCTCTGTTGATAAGCTTCCTTGTAGTTGGCATCCAATGCAAGTGCTTGATCATAACACGAGATGGCTTCTTCATTATAACCCCAGTTAGCCAGCAATACACCCTTCTCCTTGTAAGCCTCCTTGTTGTTGCCAGCCAATGCAATCGCTTGATCTAAGCACAATATTCCTTCCTGGAAGCGACCTAAGTAGCCTAGTGCCACGCCTTTCTCCTTGTAAGCCTGCTCAAAGTTGGGATCCACCGCGATTGCCTGTTCAACACATGTGATGGCTTCCTCATAACGGCCTAGGTAGCCCAACGAGACGCCCTTCCTCTTCAGATAGTGCGGGTTCTTTGGATCCAGCTGTGCTGCTTTCCGGTAGCACTCTACCTTTTCTTTGGCATCCTTCGCTGCCAGGCCTCTCCGGTTCCATTCTTCGGCTTGCTGCTGCGGAGAGGCTGCAGTTGTTTCGTTGGCTCTGCTGGTGCTTGCCATCTGTCTCCTTGATATACAAAAAGACCCCCGCAATCCCATTCATTCCCAGAGAGCTTCCTCACGAGTCCAACATAGCATCCTTCCATCAGAGCGATGCTCTGACGGAGGGCATCAGCCTGATTGCCAGGCAATGCCAGCCCGGCAGCCGTGCCCGTGGTGCCGCAGGGCCTCCCAGGCTGCATGCAGCCCAGCTGCTCCCAGCATTTCACCAACGAACCGACAAACATTTCATTCACTTACGACAATGGTTGTTCTTCCTTGTCTTCCATGCCTGAATGCAGGCCAAAGAGGGTAATGAAGTAGCATTTTATGTTCAGGGTTGACTGTTTCTTAACTGGTGTTATTGGTGCATACCGCTGACACCGTTCATTAACACTCTGGTAAGTAAGATCCCTTGTTGTGGGCAACAAGGGCCGGGCAATGGCCTTGTTACGAGTGACGCAGTATGTGTCTCAAGACGTTCAGACTTCCAAGAGCCACTGAAAGGACAATCTTTCTTTGAACCTACCAAACTATCTTTGTTGCAGTGTTCTTTCTTGGGCTCTTTGTTCTTTTGTTCTCAGCTTGTTCAACAACATCGTGCGTGCATTGATATCGACGACGCTATACAACGACTTCCAAGATCTGAGCATCATCGGACAGCGGACAGATACATAATCCCCCAGCACCCTAAGAATGAAGCGACCTGTAAGTTTGATTATTATGCATAGTACCCGCCTTCGAGAAAAAGGGAGGACAATGATTCACAGGTCATCCACGGAGCTCAGGCGGCGACGCCCTTCCAACAAAATGATCATTGGCGCCGCCAATTGACGAATGAACCGTTCAGAGCAAGACCGGCGAAATGGTATGTTATGTTGTGTAAATTTTCGGGGGCGCTATGCCGTCAAATCGCCATGCAATACAGTCCAAGAGCTACACGAGTCCAAACACGAGGTGTTCGTTGCCTGTATATTGAGCCCTCGGAGGAGGATATCGAATTCCCGGTTTACTATGACGAACAACCCACCACCAAACTATCTCGTCACAAAACTGAGACCATCGCAATACAAGGGGCAAACGAGAATCAGTATATTAAGTCCTCGGACGAGGATGTCGAAGCACCCGGAAACCTCACAAGATTATCTGTCCACAGGGGAGAAACCATCACAATACAAGAGGCAAACGAGAATCAGCAAATCATGGAGAGGAACGCAGTGCTTCGTGACCCATCTCGCGAGGACACCAGCTATGGAGAAGGGGACGAATCTACGGAAGAAGACTGCCAGCCACAAAAAGAAGCACTCGTTGGATCGGCAGAACTTAACTGTGCCACATCCCAAGCGATGCAAGCCGAAGAGGACGAATCAGATGACCGATTGACACCAATCATCAATGTTCATCAATCTGGCTTCGATTCCGCGCAGAATTGTGGAATCGGATCAGCAAGCACCCAGGAAAAACTCGATGGGGCGCAGGAACCTAAAAGTAGCTGCATCTGCCAATAATAGCAAGAATATTAATACGAACGATTGAGCCCCATGGCAATCTTCCATTCTGTAGTTCGTATACGGTCTTTTACGAAGCCCACACTGCACCGTATCTGATGCTCTCTCTCCAACACCTCTCGCTGGTCTAGACTTCAACCAAAAGGCAAGATATTTCGCACCGCGGAAAGATCCCCTAAAGGGAATCAAACATTCCTCGATCTTCGGAGGAATACCGAGATGCTGGGGAAGGAGGTTTTCCCTTACCCTGTTTGTCATTTTGAGCCTCAAAATCGGTGGCGACAACAGGGTACCCAGATGCTGATCCGTCATAGTATCCGTATCCACAATCGCGTTCTGCAACTAGCTCTGCGACGTCGCCTGACACACTAACGACCCGGTACGCACTGTTTCTTGCAACGGACCCTGGATTCGACTGACAAGTCAAACTATAATGAAGGAGTGCGTTACCACCTAACGCTGCTATATATGCTCGCACGTATGCATGGACCTCTTGAACGAGAGAGTAGTCAAAACGGCTTAAACCATCCTCACTAGGTTTGACATCAATAGACTCTCTCACAAAATGCATATTTATCCTTCCGAGATGATACTTCACATACATGCCCGGGAGAGAGCCTACCGAAACCATCATTATAGACGAATCTTTCATATACTCGGGCCTCCGTTGGCCCGTTCCAAGGTTGGTTTCTCTTAATGCACCCTCGATGCTAGCAACACCTTCTTCGTAAATGGACGTGTTGGAATGCGTGACTCGATCCCCGTACAGACGCTCTAATGCGGGAGGGAGTAAGCAGGGGGGCGCCTTACCTCTCGCGAGTGTGTCTCCTAACGCCGAGTTACTGGTGCTATTCAATTTGCCCCACACATCATCGTACCCGACAAAAAACCAAGAGAGACCCGACTGCAGCGAAGGTTGAGTGGATAAGCGTTCCACGGGGAGAGCATTGCCTTCGTCTGCCTCAAAGTTGATCCACGGATTGACAGAAGGCACCAGCGTCGCTGTCATCTTAATTTCCACCGTGTGTGAGTCAGGCAAATCCACCGACGATTCAATTCCACTTAAGCTACAGGGGATGTTGTTCTTCGCTTGATAGCATAGCTTCGACAAAGCTGTCTGGTACATCATGTTCAAAGCGTCGGTTTCGTTTACCTGGAACTCACTTCGTGAAGCATCTGAGATTGCACTGCCACCCTCTCCCGAGCTACCCTGATCGGTGTCAGTAACCGTCTCTTCTATCTCATCATTTCGTTGCTTCTGCTTCCTTGTGAATCGAACTTTTTTCATGTGAGAGGTCAGCTGACTCCACATCCCGGTAGAGACGTTAGCTGAAGCTGAACCGTCGTCGTCAGTTTCTTCCGTAGCTTTTGGTGCAGAAAAGGACGGTGCCGCATCGTACCTCTTTCCCGTTTGCAACGATGCCTTCGAAGCGATTTCCATTATTGTTTGACTCCAGTTGAATCTCATTATTATAATGAGAAGCCGTGGATTGTTCCTCATAGCTGAAGCACGCTTTCGCAATTGGTACACTTCGGGGGTAGCATCGTCGTGCTGAGATTCCTCACATCCACTTCCGATGGCGACGGCATTTTCCAATGCTGCTCTAACACTCACGAGCCTGTGGCGGGGGGAAAGCTTTCGAATCAGACGATACAACGGGCCGGTGACAGATGTAACTCTTTCGGCCGTTTGCTCCTCGGCCAACTGGCCGTTAGAGGACAATTCGCCACTCCCATCACTGCTTCTACTTCCAAGTCTGTGCGTTGCAATCTTCTTCATCGAATGTAAGGTTGGAACTTGAAGCCCTCCCAACAAGAACGGGCGAATTTGCACGCAATCATGTAGAGTCGAAGTCGTAACACCAGCGGGAAGGCGTCGGTCCAACACAGACGTCAAAACGTTCTCATCATGCTCATCGTCGACATTAAAAATATATTGTTTTTTCTTATCCTTGTATCGTTCTTCAAGATCGTCATCTGATACAGACTCTACTGAGCTGCCATCGCCGTCACTAGCCGGAGCGTCGCTTTCCGATTCAGAGCTGTCCGATGAGCGGCTCGACTCTGCACTCGAGCTGGAAGAGGTCTCATCGCTCCCATCGTCAATAGTTGAGTCCTCGTTTGATGTGACCGTTGTGGAAGAAGCAAGCGATAGCTTGTCAACGTTGCCAATGAATTGTTTGCTTGCTGATTTTTTCGAAGGACTTATGGACTCCATAAAATGGCCGTATTTTTCATGATATCTCTTAACTAACTCAGCAACGTGGTGGGCCACACTACCATCATGTCTAAGAAGCTCTTGAAGAAGTTGCTCTTTCTTACGCAATGCAAGGGTCATTGAGGCGCTGTGCCACGCGGAAAGATTCTCCACACATTTGTCAAGCGTAACCTCACCTTCGGCACTTCTTATCCCTTGGTTCAGCCCCAACTCCCACAAGTACGCATGCCACAGTCCCCTTTCAGTTAGCAGAGAGGAATGCGGACGTTTGATCCGCATGACAGGAGGCACAGGCAATGCATCTAGCAATACCCCCGTTCCTGTAACAGTCAATACTAGGTGGTTCTTGCTTAATCCCAGATGGGACTGAACATTGAACGCAGCGTTGAAGCCATGGATTTTTAGCTTCATAACAAACTGTTGATGGGCCTCATACTCAATAAATAAAAGCTCCTTAGATACCGCTACACAGTCCTGCTCCCCTCCGCTTCTGCGGCAAGGTATTTGTGTATAGAGCTCTTATAACAGAACAGTATGCCCCAGCATATAAACTTACTTTTCTTTGGACCGGACGGCATGTGCCTCCACGCATTGCTGATTTCCTGTTATTGGCAACCACGAAGGAGGTTCCACTGTTGCCAGCAAAGTCTCAGGCACCCAGCCGTGATTGCACATGCCGCATCGCACCACACGCACGTTGTGGAACACTGCATGGCGATGGTGAAAAGGCAGATGTAAACAGGAGCAAGCCCCATGTTTCGAGTTATAACGTCCGAAAGGTAGTGGGGGCTCGCCAACGGGGATATTGGAACACTGGCTCGTAACGTGATTAGCATCCAGCTCGTTTAGAAGTTCAGCACACTTTTGTGAGCGTTTCAGCAAGCAGTCTCTCCGCTCGGAACACACCAGGTCCCATTCTTTCTGCCGGAGGTTCCTTAATCGAACAGCTGTTCCTGTAATGCTCAAGATGGCCACATCTTCCGATATTATCACAGATTCTTCGTAGCCTAGAATTTGTGAGCAACGCAGCCGAAGAGCGTGCTGCTTGAGCTCATCACGCAACTCTGTCCACCACTGGTCTCGGCGATCCCGGTCGTAAACCTGCGTAGCCATTGCTAATTTGCATCACAACTCAAACATGTTTTACACATTCTAAGCGGTAGCACACGTACGTCCGCATGAAGACGTCCCAAGTACTTAACTGATCGAGCAGCAATCAAACCACCGACATTACAACGGGAATAAAGCGGAAGACGGTTGGTAGAGAATATTTGAACATCATCCCGACGATGTGCTCCTTTACGAAAATTATGGCGTTGTCGCGTGGCAGCGCGGAATTCATCCTCTCTGAAATCGGTTCGCTCCCAAAACCTTCCCAGTGGCCGCTGATCCTTTAAGAAGACGCTCTTTTGCTGAGAAATGCTATTGGAGGAGTCACTAAGCAAATACACTTGAGGACTCTCTGAAGATGGCAAGGCAAAGTCACTAAACTCAGTGCATTGTGGAATGCCCATCAAATGCTCGAGCTCAGCAACTGTTTCATGGATCATTACAGGCGGTATGCCCATTACCCACCCTTTCCTATTTAAGCCGACCATCTCCAGTTCACCAAGAGGATCTACAGCCAGTAAGGGACGCGGACTCTTCTTCCTAAAATTATATTTTACTGACCCATCAGGAATCTGAATACTCCCTTGGAAGCGATCAGTTGAATGTGTAGCCGAACCTTCTCCTGCAGCCGACTTTTCCCTGGGAAGATCGTCATTTGCAGGAACCGGAGACGATACGGAGGAGCCTTGCTTGGATTGAGTAGGCTTGTGCTGCCGCGGAGGCTTCACTGTTGGATGAAGTGGCACAACGGTCTCTCCGAATATGTGCTTTGTAAACTCTACATATCGCTCTGTAGGTTTCTTGCGCGCTGGCAGGCTTGAGACGGTTGAATAGTAGTCTTCGCTGGTGGACCGTTGGATTTTCTTGGACCGCGAAGAGAGAGTCGGAGATGTGTTATAGTTTCCAGGGGTGAACTCTCCCCCGGGAGACGCATCCAGTTGAAACGATCTCCGTTTCGATGAGCTCCCGTATACGTCAGTTTCGCTCGCTTCATTTGCCGAAGAACGGTATGCTTGTAGAACCTTTGCTATGTACGGGTGCCAACAAAACTTAACAGTTCTTTCCCTATCAACCTTACTTTCTTCTTCCGTTTGCGCCCCCGCTCCGTCATCCTGTGTTTCGGCTTCGGTTTGTTTCACTACTGCTGGCTTTTCTATTTCATTTGTGTGTACGATATACGCAGCCGTCCCATACGCTCTAGAAACGATTCCAGAGTCTCCTTCAAAATCAAAGCACTGCCGATACCCCACTACTGCATTTCCTCCAATATCGGTAACTTTCTTCGCAATTCGAGATCTCAAAGCGTGGGCCATTCGATGAAGCAGTAGCTGTCTGGATTGATTCGACTTTCGCGAGCTCCTGAAACTATCACTCCAGTCAAACTCGGGGTCATCCTCTGTCAGCAGTTCCGCGACAAATCCAATAATCCACTGCTGAGGATATTGCCTGTGAAGCCAAGAAGACAATACAACAACGTTACCAAATGAACACGGCTCTTCCTCGTCCCAAACCACCTACGTTTGCACTAAGGTAGACTCATTGAAGAAATTGATGGTGGTGTGTGCTTCCGTTCCTCCTTGCCATGTGTCGCCAAAGGACTGAAGCCGTACCGTCACTTCTATTTCTCCACGTATCCCTTCAATAGTGTCATATATCTGGTGCAGTCAAGCATTTATGCCTTTATAATATTTGATCCCCCTCAACGAGAAACAAAAACCTACAACTTACAGGAAACCAGCCAGATAGCTCTTGGCCATCCTTTCCTTCTCGTCGGACGAGTAAGGGTTCCAAAGGGAGCATGACGAACCCGATGATATCATCGGCTGTAATGACATCCTTATCCATAACTTGCAATACGAGAGGTTCATTCATCAATTCATCATCATCTTCCACCTCAAATCGAGCTTTATAGTCCCAATGAGGCTGTAGAGTTCGACGCACAACCGGAGTTCGGCGCTGTATGAGGGAGGCAGGACAGTGGAAGAATGGAAGCTAAACAACAGTGGAGTAAGTAAATGAGCAATTATGTACCTCTTCCTGTCCAAATCGGACTTCCACATACGCATCTGTCAGTCCTGTGCTACGGTCCATGGTCGGAAGACCGCGCGCACGGATGACATGCAGCTTGATAAAGCTAGGCATTTTGACCTGGGACCAACCTGTACACTAGCTCACTATATATCTACCTCATATATGTATTCGACCCATAATAGTATAATTCAGTAGTGGTGGTATACCATAGTCCATCATGATGGATGATCGATCTCTATCCGAGCATGCAATCTTTCCTTGCATTGCATTGCCAGTATCTTATGGTATGAAAAAAAGGTGCCATTCATCCTGCCTGTACTGTATTGGCAGCTTCAGACAAGGGAATGGGGCGTAGCTGTAGGTTCTACCACTACTGTACAATCAACGTATGGCGCCGTCATTGTCTCATTGACTTGATGCAGGTGAACAATCAAGTGTGAGGTATTTTCGTGAAGAAGTGTACCGAGCGAGTACAACGACAGCACTCTCAGAGAAGCGTGGCTAGCCTAGGAGCAAGCAGGTACAAATGCAGAAATGGGCGGCTCAATTGCCCTCGCCTTCGTCTCTTGGGCGTTTTCGGTTGTTGCCCGCACCAACACTGGCAGAGGTGCTACGTGGTAAAGTGGAACTTTGATCGTCCTGGAAGTACCAACCCTTGAGGTAGGGAGGGATGAATCGGAATGGGGCGACATACGGAGTGTGGATCGACCCTCTCAATTCCACATAGCAATCGACGCGGGTCTGAGTGTACGAACACCTTAACGATGGGTGTTGCGCGGTCTGAGCGGTTCCAAGTTTCCCAAAAAGCGTATGAGCGCACGCCCGGCAGTACTGGATCTGCTTACTGGGAAACACTCCAACCGTTGCTTCGTTATCATAACAGACTACGCATTGATCATGCTGATACCAGTCTTTGGGTGACGTTGATTCGGGTACTCCGCTTTGGAGCAGATCTTTGTCGTTCTGGAAGAGCCCCCACTCAGCTCCACGCAAGAATGAGCCCTTAAGAGTCGCTTTATATGCGTTAATAACACCTGGATCCGTCTCAATATGATATGAGTCAATCAACGTTTGAGCGACACTCTTGCCTCTGATGCAGGGTGTGTTAACGTTGACGTAGAAGTGAATACCTTTTTTCAGCACTGTGCGTACAAAATGCATCACCCAATACCGCCTATCAACTAACCGGTTTTCCCTCTTTTCAGAGTTTAAAACGCCTACGCTTGCTAGCTTTGCGAGATATTCTTGATGTCGGGTGTCGCTGCATAAGGTTCGAACCAATTCCATGGTGGGTGTACGTTTCAATGTGTTGAAGGATAGATCCCAGTAGCTACCTGGAATTCGGGATAATATGTGTTCTAGTGTTTCGGCCAATTCGCGGGGATTCGTGACGACTTCTCGAAAGAGCGTACAAAGAGCAAACCAAGGCGTCATCCAACGCTGTTGCCCTGCTACCGTGTGAGTCGCCCCAACTGTATCCAAAGCCACTGCCATCTGTTCTGGACGAGATTTTGCTAATGGTTCCAATGTCGACTTCAGCAGCCAGGGATCCCTTCCACACGACAATGCAATGTCGAGTAAAGCAAGTCTTTCGTTGCAATTCCGATGTTTTAAGACGCCATCTCCGAAGAGTTGCTCATCGGTTAAGCACAATACGATGTCCCGAAAAGCGCCAAAATCCCTATCCGGACGTAGCAAACAGTGATAAATACTGGGTAAGTTCCTGTCTCTGAAGGAATACTTCTCGCTCCAGAAAGTTTCTGATGGTATTGCTTTTGCATGAGGGTTGCGAGCCTGATGGTCTTCTTGGGCGCACTTGACAACGGTTTGCATGAATTTTTGAAAGACAGTGCTTCCACTGCTACCACAATAGAAGCTCGCAGAAACATCTTTACCCTGCTGAAAGGAAGCTGCGCAGCTTAGAACCTGTTTAAGCTCGGGAAGGCAAGGGAGAGTCCTCTTGGACGTTCTCCCTGAAGAATTTGTATGCCATGTGGTGTGGATGAGCTGTTCGTCTTCAAACAGTGCCATCAGCGGAATGGCCCCATTATCATCGGCCTCCGTCGCCAGTCCAGGTTCGATATTCAAACACTGAAATATTAGTTGTTGCAAGTCGGCATGGTTTGTCAACAGAGAAATAGACCTACAGATCCAGTGAAAGATATTTCTTCCTCGATTGTCTCTTTGTCGTAGAAGCGTGGGGTCCTTCCTCGCATGAGGAAGGATGTTGTACCAGATTTCCCGCAATCGACTGAGATTCATGGTGCTTGTTTGGTTCTGTTTCCAATAACTAACCACATACATGGGGAGATTTAACCCGCCCGGACCTTTAGCTGATAGGTTCCAATCACCGCAGTTGTCTATCAACAACCGGAACGTTTGTTCCGGCATGTGATGAAAGTTCTCCACTGCCGACATGTACACATTCTGCCTCTCATGACGACTCAATTGCACCAATCGATCGGCATTCACTGCTTCACCTCTTTGTATCTGCCTTATCAGATCGTTGTGGGCCTCTTCATCAAGACACCGTGTCGCTGGGGGAGCAACCTCCCTCTGGATTGCACTCCTGCTCTCGACCCCCTGCACCTACTAACAACAGCGATTAGCATAGATTCTCAGGGAACAAATGGTGGGGGAGGGTACATACATCATCATCCGAGTCAGTGGTCAGGTCTATGACTTCGTTGGTAGTGTTCATCTTGGCAATGAAATTGTGTGTGAGGCACTACGAACACGTGCGCACCTTAGTGGGTCACAGAATACAGACAGTAGACCAACCCCCCTGCTGTATTCGATCACTCTACAAGTTTAGTCCTTGATTGGATCTGAAATATCCTATTTTAGTAACAATTCAGCCAGCTTACCAACCATTGTGGGCGCTTTACTACGATGACGGAGCAACGAGACAGACGAGGCTAGACCGGCAGCAGCGGAGTTGGCAGCTTGGCAGCCTGGTTCAACCTTGGTGTTCAACTAGCTGGATCCCAGGGGATTGTCAGTCTTGTCATTTATTTGTATTTCCCTCTTACTCTAAGTAACCGTAACTATTCGAGACATAACCATATCCTGTGTACGTCCAGCTTATACTAGAAGAAAAACGTAACATTGTCAAGCGTCACCACTAACAGGTCTTGTGTGTATTGCCCCCGGTGCCCGGTGATTATTCTTGCGCTCCCAAAATGTCCAACGAGGAGGAGCGACGTGAAGCAGCTGTAGCGTCGGGAAGCGCAGCATATGCAAGCACGTCTGTGTGGTGTGTAATGTGTGTCGCTCTTACCTCTGCAGATTCTTAAGACTGCGCATGGGTTGTCTCAATGGATCGTACAGCGGCAGCAAGTGACAGTGCTTGGACGATGTTCGCCCGATCCGTCAGTGAAGCTGACTCCACAGCAACGCACTCACGTGAACAACATGCGAGAATTGCTACAGACGAGGCGTGTTATATTGGACACCTCATCAATGGGAACAGGAAAAACCTACACGGCTTTGGGGCTAGCCCGGTCTTTCCCGACAAGGGCAATGTTGGTTGTGTGCCCTTCAGGGCTTTGCAAGACATGGGAGACAGTCGGGCAGCGATTTGGTTTACTTCCGTTGATTATCAGTTATGATCAATTAACGCACACTGGAGGTCACGGTTACCTGACGTGCACGCGAAAGCAGCCAACACAAACCGGGGCATGTACCAAGTATTGCTATGAAGCCACGCAAGGTCTCAAGGACATGGTTAGGGACGGTCTTCTGCTCGTCGTCGACGAAGTCCAGTGTGCCAAGAATAATACTCACCAACACTCCGCTGTAGCGGCGTTGACATCCGAAGTAAATCAGGGAGGTAACAGTAACTCACGAGCAATTTTGCTTTCCGCGACCCCTATGGACAAAAACGAGCAAACATTGCGGGTATGTGAACTCCTTGGAATGATAACTGAATGGCGCCTAACGAAAATGTGCAAAAGTAAGGAAGACGTCCCCCCTGTCGACGACTTATTGCAAGATCCATCTATTTGGCAGCTAATCCAATATTGCAAAGACTATATTGATAAGGGCGGAACTGAGTCAATAATTCAAACCTTCAGCCAAAAATATGGCCAGTTAACGAGAAGATGGGACTTCGAGATCGAAGCCAAGATCGAGTTCTGTTATGACCTCTTTCTTCGACTGATTTTGCCACGTTACCGCTGTGAAATGATTTCCACTGAAAGAACCCAACTGATTGAGTGTAAAAACCGATGTACCTTTGTAGACGACCGCACCGGAGAGCAGCTGCAGGAATGCATAGCGGAGCTTAGGAAGTGCCGACCACCACCCGATGACAGCATTTTATATAACCGTAGGCGCCGGCTCCTCGAAGACGAGGAGTATCTTGATACAACAGAGCCTTCCGTAGGACTGAGTAAACCAATGATGGAAATTGAGCTTTACAAAATGCAACCGTTCATCCGTAATGTGAGACAGGCCCTTCTGCGGCAACCACACCAGAAGGTCGTCGTGGCAGTGAACTATCTTAAGACCGTTGAGAACCTTAAGAGAGAGTTCAAAGAGTACAAACCCTTGATTGTGACTGGACAAACTACGAGAAAAGGGCATGTTCTTGCGAACTT
The DNA here is from genome assembly GCA_001687465.1 of Halocafeteria seosinensis. Taxonomy (NCBI): domain Eukaryota; class Bigyra; order Bicosoecida; genus Halocafeteria; species Halocafeteria seosinensis. The sequence goes on along the minus strand of LVLI01000272.1, from coordinate 8,227 downwards.
CCAAGTAGAGTCCCTTAAGCACCGCTTACTGATTGGCACACTTAACGTTCTATCAACCGGCATTGATTTAGACGATAAGAATGGAGCCTTTCCCCGGGAAGCCTTTGTATCCCCTTCATTCAACACCATGGATATGTTCCAGTTTACTCGGCGTTTTGCGAGGCAGAATACAAAATCGGCCACGAAGATCACATTCGTGTACACTGAACCAGAAATTTGCGAGACTAGTTTGTTTCAGCGAATCCGGGAGAAGGGAGATGTAATGAAGGCGCTTAGTTTGAAGCAGTGAGTTGGCCGCATCCACGAATATTGTCTTTACGATTATTAGCACTCGGTGATTGACTCTGCAGAGCAATTGCCGGGCAGTTGTTTCCCCAAGAGTATCCTACGGAAAAAGAAGATGCCCCCCTAAACCAGCTTCCTTCTCCCATTCGTCCAAGCTATGAGGAAGAGGAGGACGAAAATTGCGCTCAGTATCTTCAAGGCCTCGAATCCGAAGTGCGGTCATGTGGGGTGAAACTGGGGAAGCGAAGAAATGCGATGACGGATTCCACCAATTGCTGTTCGGTCCTTTCTCCTCCTAAAGTCGCTCGTCAGGGATAAACCCATATTCCGTGGTCGTAGTGGTGGCCGCCCTATCTACAAAGTTGTAAGATACAGTGGTATCTTGCTCTTGCTTCCCGGGTAGACGACTCGGAAACGGAGGTTCACTATGCCCCTATTACTCGGTGGATTAGCACGGCTCACCGTCAAACACTTCCTCTGTGCTTACTCTATTCACTCGGGTTGTGACATATAAATAATACAATCGGTGGACGGATTATGAGGCATGCATGCTTCAATGCTGTTAGTAGCGAACACGTCAATCTTTTCGGGTACTTTGCCGCTTTCATCCATATATGACCCATTAATCACCTTTCTCAATGCCATTGTTTCTGTAAGATAGTATATATATATATATGGAAATGATTAGGACTTAACTTTCCGTCGAAGGACAAGGGACAATTTCTCGCTGTCTCCCTTAGGTAAGGGTGGAGTGGTCATTTGAATTTTGGCTCCATGCACCCTTCAGTGAGTCTTCACACAGCTTACGCAAGGGATCAGGAGACAACAAGAGAGCGAGGGCTAATACCAAAGGGTTCGATAGTAGTGTCTGGGATTTTTCTTCCCCCACTTTGAGCTGCAATGAGTGATAAAGAGAACCGGAGAACCCAGGAGGACGAGGACCTGGAATTGTTGTCACAGTTTATTTATTCGCCAGAGGGAACCGAACAAGATGACCGTAGTTTTACACAGCAGTCACGCAAAAATGGAGGAGATGACCATGTAACTGGCCATGGGGCTGCAAACGATCAACAGGAAGAAGATGATGATGAGGGACTGTTGGACCATATCCTTGGAGATACATGGACGCCGTCACAGTCGCAAAGAAACAATGGAGGCGGGGGACAAAGTGTTTATAGCTTTACGCAGAATACTGAGTGCAACGACAGTATTACAAGTACTCCCAGGGACTACGCAAACGAATACGAAAACGAGCAGAAACAGCTTGAGCAGCTGCTACAACAAGTGGAGGAAGATTCCTCGCAAAGCACAGATGGCAGGACGAGCGCAAGCAGACAGAATTGCGCAGGCTCCAAGAGACAGAGGGTCAACTACGGACGAGTGTCTCAATCAAGCGGGAGAAGCGGTACGATGGCATCGCACACTCCCGTCTTGGCGGCTGCCGTCAGCAGGAACCAGCCAAGCGTGCCCGCAGAAGATCGTGCTCCACAGAGAGCAATGGGAGCGAGTATGAATGCGCATAACAACCCACAGAGAGGGATAAACCGTTCAGGTACAAGTGGTTATCAAACCCCGAGGCATTCGACTGCTCAAACCTCCACCAATCTTGACACCCATTCTAGAACTCGCGCTACAGGGTGCAATACGAGTATCCAGAAGAATATACCTGGTCCTGCAGGGAGATTGTCTACAAAACGAACCAATCGCCCTGCAGCTGCTGCCCCTGACGTAGACCTTAGCGTTGACCATAACTCGCAGGATGCCAATTTGCCCCAAGCGACACAACAGCTGAGCTATTCCGAGAGTACCCAAGATGTACAAATGAGAAGATACGAACGGCGTGGGTTCTTTTCTAGACCTTGGATAAGTATGACAAAAGACTACGACAGACCTGCTCCCACCGTGAACAATATGCAGTCGTGCTTGCCTGATCCCGAAAGTTCTCTACAACACTACCTGCAACTGAGTGACGGTAACATTGTGCACATCCCATGTCTAGCACTCGTTGTTCTCTCATTAACAAAGTACGACGATGATACCATTGCCAAAGTGGCTGATCCTACGGACTCCATAACTGCGACTATTCCGAGACATGTGGTAGAAGAATTCAGTCCTGATTTTAGAGTCGGCGCCGTGATCATCGTACGAAGAGCCTCAATGTTTTCTCCCACTCCCGGAATTAAGTATTTGAACATTGTCAGCAAGAACATTGAAAAGGTATACAGTCCAAATTGGAGGTAGCATGCTAGAAGGCATTTGCTCTGCCCCAGATCTATGCTGAAGGTGCACACGTGCTTGGATGGCAAATGTTAACATCGCAGAGGACGAACTTTGGTGAAGTGATGCTATGGCGTTGCTATTTCATGTTTATTGTTGCTTGCAATGGTATGCATGTACGTCGTTGAAATATATTATATGTCGGCCAACCGGGAGGGTATAGCCGTGCAATTTCGTTTGTTTCCTGTTGTCGCCGCATAGAGGGCATCCGATTCAGCCACAACGCAGCTAGATTGTTCGTGATCCTAAATGTGAAGCATATTTAGCGCAGACCACAATCTCATCGGACGTAATCCATCTGCTCCACCGTTCTCAAGAGGAATTCGCATCCAGGAGAACACCGTGTCCACCTAAACACGTTTGGAAGCAGTCCATTCCTTCCTCGTCTAGAGCCTGAATCATCTGGCGTAGTGCTGGTTCTTGGAAATTTGAAGGTAACAGGGTTAGTGCACACCCTCCTCCTCCGGCTCCGGTCAACTTTGTCCAGCCTCCGATCTTGGATGCTTCCTCACTTACTCTGTCCAAGGTAGAGTGACCGACACCCAGTGCTGTTAAAATTCGATGGGCGGACTGCAGTAATGGTCCCAGTACAGTCTCAAATTCTGAACAAAGGGAACTGTATTTCGACGCGGACTCGGAAACCTCCTTGCAATTCAACTCAGTACGAACAAAAACCTCGATCAGTTCTGTAATAGAACCGATGGTATTCATATATGCATCCACAAGCTCCGGTTTCTTCTCCCGAAGCTCCCTCACACCTTGTACTAAGGCGCTTGTTGACTTTGGCTGCTTCGTATTGGTAACTAGTACATTCAGGCACGGCATACCCTCAATTTGCGTAAATGCAGGCAATTGCCCTTTTTTGTATAAAATAGCACCACCATACGTCGAAACTGTATTGTCCAATCCAGATGGAGATCCGTGGAAAAGAGTTTCGGCAGAAAGAGCCCACTTGTTGATCAATTCGTGAAATTGGTGTTGAGGTTTTCGAGTAGGCCGTTCAGATCCCTGAGCAAAATGTCCACGTGGGACTGTTGACAGTTCAACATCCTCTTGGTAATTCTTGAGCATCGACTCAGAGGAGGACGCCAACAATGCTGCTGCGGTGGCAACAGAAACAGCAGCAGATGAGCCTAAGCCCGCTGCTATAGGTAAATTTGGCGTCTCGATGCAAATTTCGATTCCATCTCCTGATCCTTGTGAGTTCTCCAATGTGTGAAACAATATAGCTCCCGCTAGAAACAGCGCAGGCACTACAACCTGACTAATCACTGGGTCTTCTGTATCAGCAATCTCTGTTAACTGTGTTGTGAGCTTTTCGTCCGGAGCCAGCACTTCTTCCACGTTATCTGCCAATCATCGAGCTAATGTTTTTCGCCCCATGCTACTCCAGGAAACTCTCTCTACTCACCTACGGAGAAGTGATGACCGGAAAAGACTTCCACCACTCGCTCGGTCGAGCACCGGTGTGTGTAGAATTCCGTGATCCGGTCGGGAAACTTTGGTATAGTAATGTGGATTCCAGGCTGCCCAGGCGTCGAATACTGCAAAGCACGAATCAATCATTTTCCTCGTATCGAGTACCTAGATAGTTGTGCAAGGTAAACATACAACAGCGACAGCCACCCGTAAGTCTCCTAGTGCAGCAGCAATGGCAGGGACTCCATAGACGACAGCATGCTCCCCGATCAAAATGAGCTTCCCCGGAGCCGAGGCTCGGCCTAATAAAGCTCCTCGATTCCTTTCCTCCATATCTGTACTAATAACTGCGCCGGTGCTATCTACCCATGTCTCTATCTATCAGGACTAACAATTCAATCAATTTAGAGAAGACCATGGTGACCTTGTACAACTAGATAGTACAGCATGGGGTGAATGAATTGGGTTCATCGTGTATAGGAAGTAAAAGAACCATGTCGTCTTGCCCACGTAATGATAATGATGGAGGTCCTGAGTTAGTCTCCATTGAGCTGCATTTCAATGGAGAGTATCCAGGTCAGACGCTCCGCTATCACGCTCATGATATTGATGAACATGCTCCCGAAGGAACCGGAGAGAAAGGAGGAGAATCAGTGGATACAGCCCCTTATTCCTTTCAATATACGGGGCGACACGATCATGGCTCTCTTCCGCCGGTAGCCAACCCTCGAGGACATTATTCAGCCCTCTTGACGGCCTGTCAGAAAGCCAAGGAAGAGACAGAGGCGATATTGAAGCCGATAGTGGATAAGGAACGCGGTTCTAAACAGAGCCACGGGGAGGAAGAGGAAGCGAAAAGTACAAGCAGTTCGAGTGAGAATTCCCTTGATCGTGAGATAGACAACATGGACACTGACCAGGATGACTCTGCGACGAGACAAGGAGGAGCTGTCAGAAACCAACCAGATACGACGTCTCCAGCCTTGAAACAGAGTAGTAAAGTACGTGTTTGAAAAATAGAGCTTGATATTTGTATTGGAATTTGGGACAATGTGGATAACAGCGGTGATCTCTGTCCTTACTTTATGTCTGGTTTTTCAGAAAGCACGACAAGGGTGAAAGTACCTTTGCGGCAAGTAAACCGGCAAGCAAATCCGCAATTCTTGCATGAGATCTCATCCATCAAGGCCGGCTGAAAGCGTTCATACTGTAATGACACTGAAGGCTGGCAGCCTTCTGCCTACTAAGGTGCCAACTCCCTTGCATCGTCTTGGTTGTGGGCTCCATTGGCCGGGTTAACGCTTGCTTCAGGAGTCCATCGAAGTGCTTTGCAAAGCATTGCTTAGTCTGCATGTTTCCCGGGTAACTATTAGCGAGGGGTGTAATGAAGACCGAAACTGAGAACGTCAACGGGCGATTCGTACTCTACGAAGTTCTGACAACAACTCCCGGGATGGACGATATAGGAGAAAAAAGGTTTCCTCGGCATGAAATGCCAAATGATGATGTCTATGTACAAGTGACTGCGTGGGGTCCCAGCGAAACGAAAATCACCACGACAACTACTTGTAGACTAAGTTGTAGTACATATGACAGTGTTTATCTCTGTACAAGCAGCTGATCTCTTGCTCCAAATAAACGTGCTGCATGGTACTATGTTCTTTGAAGCGTACCGACGCTCTCTTCCCAAATGTCAGACTCAAGATTCTAGGCTGACGACTATACTTCCGTTTTCGGCGGAAGTTTCCGCATATGTGACGGATGACATCATCCAGTGGCCATTCATCGGATTTCATCCTATATTGAACAGAATTGATACGCCGACTTGGGTTGTCCATTTTTCATATCCTCCTTTACTTTAGCGTGTTTGTTTTCTGTTTGATGAATGTTCAAAATTCTTCGTATCCCAAACCTATGTTGAAGAACAGGCGGTTAGACTTGCTTTCGGCCGCTTGAACGACGATTAAAGGCATTTTGGTGCCTAGTATGCCCCATAATTCCCATTCTGAGGGTAGCATCAGGCACATAAAAGACAGGCGACAGTAATAACACGGTAAAATGAACGCTCAAGTGCAGCCATTCGACTGGTATATGGAGGTAAGTAAGGCAACAGCTGTCTTTTTCCTGGCATTTTCGTTCTTTTGTGCGCTGAATGAGTGCTTATATGCCAGCGAAATTTAAACTTTCCTACTAATCTCATTTGTGGGGTGCTCCTGCAGATTCCTCCTGTAACACGGGCGTACTTTACAGCGGCGTTTACGTTGACAGCAGCATGCGCTCTGGATGTACTTTCGCCATTTTCACTCTATTTCAATCCTCGCCTGGTATTTCATGGAGGAGAGGTAAGCACGAAGCACTCCTCAATGACATAAAATACGCGCCTTCTTTCTATGATGGTACTCTAAATTTCGACAGATCTGGAGATTGCTGACCAACTTCATGTTTTTCGGAAGCCTTGGCTTCGAGTTTATTTTTCACATGTACTTTATGTAAGTGTAGCGCATGAGATTGCTGTTGGCAACACCACCCAGCATATACGCATTGTTATTGGGATTGCCTCTACAATTGCAGGATACGGTACTCACAGTTGTTGGAAAATGGGTCATTTCGTAATCGCCCTTCAGATTTTGTGTGGTTTCTGTTCTTCGGAGCAATGGTAATGATGGTATGTGCAAGCTTTTTCTACACATGTGAATCACCCGAGTGCTTGCATGGACCTCTCTTTTGCAACATACTTTATATGGTTCAGGTAATAGCGCCATACGTTAATGTGCATTTCTTTGGCTCTTCACTGACATTTATGATGGTTTATCTCTGGGGAAGACGGAACCCTGCGGAGCGCCTGTCCTTTTTGTGGATCTTTTCATTTACAGCACCCTATCTACCCTGGGTACTCTTAGGGTTTTCAATATTGCTGGGACATCCTATTGATGTTGACGCGATTGGTATCTTGGCGGGTCACCTCTACTTCTTCCTCAAGGATGTTTATCCTGCGGTAGCAAGGGCGCGTGGGTGGAAGATCTACGACATTTTTCCCACTCCTTCAATTTTGTACGTGTGTCCAGCGAAGTAGCTTCTCCCCCCATATCACGTTTATTTCAAACTCATATTTTGTGCTACAGGAAATATATCTGCGGCGATGCAATGGATGGACCAGCCCAACCGTTCAATATCGTCAATGCTGAGCAACACTAACTCAAGCACTCTCTATGTCGCGGACCATTGGCACCAAATTCTGTTAAACCAGGCAATAGTGGCTCCAAGGATTATATCATGTGTTGCTAGATGCTTCAGCACTATGCTGTTCTCTCCCCGCTTCATCATCTTCGTCTTCCTCCTCGGAAGAGCTCGTATCGTCATCTGAGTCCTCGTCTTGCATGAGTGGCTTTCGATTCGGATTACCTCCCATTTCTTCGGCCATATGAAAGAAGCTACTGTCGTCGATATATCCGCCCGCCGTATATGGAGCTCGGTCATCGGCCTCCGCTGCTGGAGGCTTTTGCTTGACGTTTGTGGGGAACACATCCGGCCATTTGCCTACATGTTGAAGGTGTTTAATTTGTTCAGGGAACAGTATATTGTCAATCTGGAATGTGACTTTCCCCCTCCCAGAGCCTTCTTTGGTATCATAGTCACCTTCGGCCTCGGAAGCGATAACAAAATCGCCTCGTTTAATCCAAACTAGTTTTCTGAATTTTGTCGGGAGTAAGCAAAGCCCTGTTCGCCCTTTGGGTGTTTCTACCTGCATAATTCGGTATACCCTTATTTAATAGCAACCCATATATCATGATGTATGTACCATTCATACCTCAAATATATTACTCCCTCGGGGCTCTACAATCCGAGCAATGACTTGATGGCGGCTTTCATCGGGCTCAGGGTGTCCTTCCAACACCTCCTGGGTGACATTTTTACGATATGGAGTCTGGCGTTTGACCCCAGCCATCTTTAATTAGTACAATACCTTTAATATATATATATATATATCTACGAAAAGTAAACTGAGGAGGAGGGGGGGTATCATCAAACAAACCTCTTCATCTGTTGTTTACTACTTGTAGGACCAACCGTATGCCAAGAATAAACGTGATATATACACTATAGGTTACTTATGGGTTGTTGTTCCATTCTCCCATTAAAGGAATATAATAAATTGAAAAATATAACAAGAAGAGGAAGGAATCAAACATGGCAGAAGTGGTGGAATTCATTGACCCCGCTGAGAAACGAGCCCAGGAACGAGAGA
>LVLI01000271.1:0-21989 GCA_001687465.1 Halocafeteria seosinensis | reverse complement strand
AAGCCACGACCTTCACAAATCCCCCTCTATTATAATAATGGTTTTGTTATTATAATAATGACTTTGTTTCATTATTACAACGGACTTCCACAGGTTTCACAGGGAAGCAAATCATAATTGATATAGCGACCATTGAACAAGCGACAATGGCGGTATTTGGCACCACAGTTCTTACATGGGTTGGGGTGTGGGGATGTTCCCACATGACATTCCATAGCGAAATGTTGATTGGAGCCACAATAGAAACAACTTTGGGCAATGGATCGCAAGGTATGCTTGGCTCTTTGCCGATCAAAATCGGACAGAAAAATGGTACAAAATGATCCACCACGGACGTTATCAATGCCGTGTTCAGCCATGTACCGTAAGGTCATGTTTTCTTCGTCAAAATAATCGCCATCAAGTGTTTCTTCGTGAGCCACCGGCGTATAATAATGAGTCCAAGCCGACGCCGTGCCTTCAAAGTGCTTATCTAGCCGTTTTTCCATAGATTGCCGATCTTTAGAATAGCCGATATAGTATTTGTCTTCAACGAGTCGTAAGACGTAAATCATTCTTCTATAATCTATACAAACATTTTGTGAGAAGAGAGCCGAAACGAACAACATAGGACACCTTAGGATTCGCTATCCTGATACCTCTGACAGATCTTGGTTTTCTGATGATTGGGCAAATACCAACCGGACACCGTCCGACCACAATACTGACACGTTTGACGTCCCTTCTGATGGTAATACGCCCGAATCTTTTCAGCGTTGGAATCGTAAATCCGATCCCGACGGGGTTTCCGATAGCCAAAGCGACACAAATGGGTTTTCTTATGGTTATAGATTTGCGAACGGGTGATCATCCGGCCACAGTTCGTACATTCCACTTTCTCTTTCAATTTGTCAAGCACCTTGCTACGATTCCGTTGATACCACGATGGTTTCGTCTCTTGATCATCCATTTCAGCCTATATATCGGGTTAGAACAAAAAATATTGAAATGAATTTCCTGTTTCATTTCAAAGATGGCCTTTACTTCAATTTACCGAGCACGGCATCGGTTCCTTTATCTACCGCTTTATCCATTGCTTTCTTACCGACCTGAGTTCCAATCTTGGACACACCATGTCCTAGTTGGCCTAGCAAAGATCGCTTCTTGCCCCCAATCTTCTGTTCCGGACTGTGTTGTTCCGGCCACACTTGAGCATTATACACGTCCGATTCTGTTAAGAAGCCGGAGAATGTTTCCGACACACCGTTAGATGAGTACAAGAAGGCACTATCCACCATAATAACCTCTATATCCACGTTACTGTTGTTGGTACCGGTCTGATCATAGACGTCGGCTGTTATTTCCAAATTCGTCTTTACCGATGTTCCAGTGGCTAAGCCGGTCTCAAGGGGGACGTCATGGCCAAAGTCCATTACGAGAGGGGCACTTGTCAAAGGAATACGAAGACCCTCATGGGAAACCCCTTCGCCCAAAAAGGTGTCATACGGCACCGGAATATATTGGCGAGTCATGTCGTATAAGTCGCTTTGGCTTAGGGTCTGGAGGATTCCGGTTTGATTGCCTAGACGAATGGAGACGCTTTCCGGCACATAATGGAAATCGGCATCCCGTGGCGTCAGATCCTCACGACGGGGACGCACCGACAAAATCATCTTATCCGGAATTGTACCCAACTGAATATTATCCGACCGAACCTGTATGCGGTTATTTTTCCAACTGGCCGACACCGTTTTCGGATAGGAATCAAATTGGTAATACGGCAAGGTATTGACCTTGGGAAGTTGGCTTGGCAAGGTGTAGGGTTGTTCCATGCTCAGGTAATGGATTTGCGGATCAACAAACGGTGAATTTTGGCCACCATAGTCTTCCTCCGTCACTTGAAGCCGAGCACTGTTTGCGTTGCCGGCAATAATACCAGCGGGATCCTCGGAACAGTTCCGGACGATTTTGGGGTCATTGACCGTATCCAAATTCAACCGCATTTGCTTAATCCCCCACATTCCTTCGTGATTCATCCCATTTTCGCCATCGTAGAGCAACGGCGAGATCCAAGGCGTCGCTTCCAGATAGTATTTGACATAAATATCAAACTCGGTTCCCGCACTGACATCTGAATTGGGGGAGATTTCGGTGGCAAATCCATTACGCCCATTTCCAGTAGCGTCGATTGTTATGTTGTTGGGGGACGAGTTGTAACTATTGCCGTTGCTGAGGTTATTGCCGTTCGCATCGGTAAAAGAATAGGGCACGAAACTGCCGTCCGGTACATGTTGGCTCTGAAGCGTCATACCATTGTAGGACTGAAGAGGCGTAGCGTTGGACTGACCGGCTTGGTCATAGTTTTGAATCCCGATATCAATGTTATTGGGCGTATGATACTTGTTGGCGTTGTCTTCGTCGTACATCGCTAAGTTCTGGCTCTGAAATTGGCGACTTAGATCAACGCTAATGGTTTCATTGTTAATTTTGAGGCGTGGGGATTCCCAGAGACGATTTAACGGATGATCCCGAAGACCGATGGAATTGGGCGTTAGAATGGTTGTCCCACCGGGCAATGCCCCACCGACGGGCTTGACACGGATTCTATGGATGTAATAGGTGGATAATCGTAAGTCACGGCGAATTACGGTGTCATAACTCGTAGCGGACACTTCAAATTGTAATCCACGCTTCGAATTACTCGTAGGATCCACATCAAAAGCGTTGTAGTTGCGAACGGACGATGTGAAGCGGAATTGGGGTTCAACCGGCTTGACCACATTGGGGAAGTCCTTGTAGATTTTGGGCTTGAAGCGATCATCTTTGATTAACGACATCTTTTTCTATACACACCCGATAGAAAAAAATATATCGTCACATCGTCGGGAATATCCTATAGGCTCACCGCTCTTGTATGTCTTTGTGTTGAAAGACCAGCGACAGATGAGCCGTGGATTGGTTAGGTAGATCCAATGGAATTAATTCTGAGGTAAAACGATCACGGTAATAAAACTGAGCACGGATTTGCCTTAGAGCCTTATCATCGGCCGATTGGATACTTAAAAAGGTGTATTCCGACGCCACGAAGACCAAATTCTCTTGCCACGCACACGGGTTGCTCTTGTCAATCGTAAATTCGCTTATGATATCCTGAGCATGATCTTTGGCCGTTTGCCCAAGGTTGCCATACCGGCTCTTGGAATATTCAATGGGGGCGGTTTGAAGAACGGGCACGATATTGAGGTTTTGGCTGACCACAGCAACACTTTCCACCGGCGACCAATAGCGACCCAACGCCGGATATTCTTGATCCATGACATAATAGGGGGCTGATGTCCCTCCTTGTGTCGTTCCTTTCTGGGGATCTATATCTATAATATGTCGCCCTCGCTTGGATGTAAAACTTATCTCGTATTGACCTTCGCCACCCACTAAATTGCTGTCTTCCACGTATTCAAAGGGAAGGTTGGAAAAGACATTGTAGGTGTTTTGGTCAAAATACAACCGCCACCGTTCCGTTCCTTGTTGTTGGTTAATGTCCCCCCATCCGTTGGTCGGGGCATAACAGACAATCCGATTGGTGTCGGGTTCATAATAAAGGAATGGATACTCTTCTTGCGAAATTTGGGGCGAACTGGTATTGTTATAGGTCTGATCAAACGCTGTTTTGATCGCATCATTGAACATTTGAACGACAAAATCAATGGAATAGCAACGATAAAAGTGATCGCCCGTTCGGGAGGCAATCGGTTGCGACAAATCATTGCGTTGCGATTGGAACGGAACATTGACCGTTCGGGTCACCGTGGAATTCTTTTCCGATCGGACGGTCACCTTATACACCCCTTCCGTTGGTGAATTCTGGGTTGTGAAGAAATGGAAGATAGGCAGGTTGCTTGTGACGCCGTCTAGACTGAATTTGCGGACGGCCAATTTGTATTCACTGGGATTTTCAATAATGGGGGTTTGCGATGTTTCCAAAAACTCACAGGGCGGGTTCTTACCGTCAAACATCGTTCCGGAGGTTTGATGATTGATAATAGCAAGATCCACGTAGATATAGTTCGGCTGTTGGCCTTCTTCGGACGGCTGTTCGTTGTAATGATAGGTAAAAGGGGCTTTGTTTCCGAACTGTAACTGTACTTTGGGCATTCTATACCCTTGATCCGAAAAAATATAGAGAGTAGGGACGATAGAGTTTTTTCGCTTTTCTTCCAAAAACTCACTCTATAGTATATGCCAAAACTCTATACGTCGCCTGAGTATAATCCTGAAGAGAGCGTCGCTGTGGTCAAAAAACTGGATAACAGCCGGAATATCCCTGATTGTTTTGTTAATTTACACGTTGAGGAAATGGAACAAGCCCCTGAATCCAAAGATGACTGTCAAGTCAATCTGTCGGGTGATTATTTCTTCAGTCCGTTGCCACGGCAAGTCAAAACACGTGGGTTTATCCTCTACTGTGCCGGAAAGCGGGGTTCGGGAAAAACCACATGTGCCTGTAATTGGGCAAATAATTATAAAATACTGTGCCCAAAAAATGAAGTCTTCCTGATTTCGTCCAAAGAATACGATCCGACCATCAAGAAAGAGTTGGGGTACGACCGAATTCATCGTATTCCGACCGAAAAGTTCAGCGACGAATCGGATCATATTCCCGAAATTTCTGACTTTGAAAATTGTCTGGTCATCTTCGACGATTTTTTCAATGACACCAACTATAAACGGATTCTTCATCTGATGAATGTCTTGGCCGAACGGGGTCGGCAAGAGAATATCTCGCTGATCTGTATTTTCCACAACATTACCAATAGCCATTCCACACGCTTGATCCTCACAGAGAGCGATTATTACCTTATTTGGCCTCGTCTGATGTCCAATCACGCCTTTCGGTATTTTTCTCAGAACTATGCCAATATTGATACCAAGGGGGCGGTTAAAAAGATCAAGAATGAATCCGGCTCATCTTGTTTGATTTCGGCTCATCCCAAATATGTGGTCAATCCGCAAAGTGTTTGGCTTCCCGACCATCTCTTTGATGACTAAGAACCTTCAAGTCATCTTTTTGACTTGAATTTAAAAAAGCGACTATATAGTGGTAAATCACCCAAGGATTTTCACACCACCGGTTTTGCCCGATCCTTTCTTGCGTTGGCCTTCGGGGACATACAACCCTTGTTGTTTCACAATCTTGGATGCTTCGGGAAGAGACACGTCTTTCTCCTTCATGACCCGCTTCACCAGTTCCCCACGGGATTCACGGCCATCTGAGCCTCCACCGGATTGACCGGATCCCCATAAGCCCATGGTACCGACGTTCGCCAGTTTGTTTCCGACTTTGCCAAGGGATTTGGCCGTGCCTCCGCCGGATTTTCCACCGGATTGACCGGATCCCCACAGACCCATGGTTCCTACGTTGGCCAGTTTGTTTCCGACCTTCCCGATTGACTTTGCCGTACCTCCACCGACTAAACCCTCTACGAACCCGTCGAAACCCCCGCCTTTGAGTCCTTGGTCGGCTAAGTGGCCGACCGCCTCCATAAATTGCTGTCGCATATCTTCCCCTTCATCGGATATCCGATTCAGAACTTGGTTCAACAGTTTTTTGCTTTCCGCTTTGCTCAATTTCCCGTTTTTCTTTGGCATGTTCTATATATTGTCATATAAAAAAATATGATCATTCTATAAACTTGTTGGTTTGATTCGCCAACGCCTTCTGAATCTGATCACGCATATCTATCAACGTGTTCAGCGATGGCTGATCCAGCATCGTAAGCATCTGTTTCACCTTCTGACTGTTTAAACCGGTGGAAATATGCCAGAGCATCTCTTTGAAACCGGCCAAGTCGGTCTGAAACCGCATATTGCTTGTGGCAAGTCGGTGATTCTCCAAGAGGTAAATCAACGACTCTAATCCTTCCCGCATCTGATGTAAAATCCCCAGCAACGGCTGATTTAGGGTCGCTCGGATCTTCTTGTATTTGGACGGGTTGTTCTTGAGGCGGTAATAGGAATACCATCGTTTCAACGATTTGTATATTTCGCCCTCTCGTTTCAACTCTTCGGCTTCCTCTTTTATATTGGCTATCATGTCCTTTTTGGGTGTGCTCTGTTTGTAAAAGAGCGTGTTGGTGAATTCATGGAACGATCCATTGGATGGTAAGAAGGCCAAAACGTCAATCTTGAAAAAGACGTCCTTGTGTTGGAGTTGGGACTTCAGCGTCAAGTCAGAGCCCTGTTTGCCCTTGATAATCTGCTCTTTCGTCCATCTGATTTTGTGATCCCCGATCTGTGTCTTGACATCACCCAAATAGACCCCTTCCATCTTAGTGAGTTTTTTCACTTTTTGCCCAAACTCTCTGACAATCCGATCCAGATTCAGGTTATCTAGGTATTGATTGGCGTCGTAGTCCATTGTGAAGTACAAATGGGGGTCGTTTTGCGATCCCGCCAAGTTCCAATTCTTGCCAAAGGTGATGGTATCTAACACCAGTCGTTCCTCGGTCGTTAAAAATTGCTTTCGTTCCATGGTACTATATATGACAAATCAATACTTTGTAATCATGAAGCGGAATCGTCAAGGACATGATCCTCTGTATAAAAAGATCATCACCCAAGCCGAATCGCCCGAACAGGCCAAACACTTCGCCAAGCATCGCCTCAGGGGCTTTAGCGTCGTTCGGGTGGAACGAGACTAGCCTCTATTATAATAATGGAATTGTTATTATAATAATACCGGAAACAACCCGATCTGTATCATTATAATAATATGAATTTGTTATAATAATGGCTGACCTTCACAAAAGCCAACTTCAACTTATTATAATAATGGAATTGTTATTATAATAGCCTCATTTCTTCTTCTTTTGGCGTTGTAAATAATTGTCCAAGAGAACATTGAACTGTTTTCGTCCCATGTCATTTCGTATTTCCGATTCGGGTTCAATGGTGGCCTCTTTGGCCGGAAAGCGTTGCCACTTGACTTTCAGGTATTTCTTGCCCTTCTTGGTAAATCTGTCCAGTATCCGTTCCACATCAAATTGGACAGTCACCCTATCCTTGTTTTCCACTTTGTCTATCTTCTGAAGATTTCGGCGACCCCATAATCCACGGACTCGCTTACCGGAATCCTTCTCTTTCAGCCGATAGGCGATCGGTTTGGACTGTTGCCGTGGCCTTTGGACGGCTATGATTTCATACAACTCTAGGGAAAAGGTGATCGGTGTCTTCTGAAAAGTCTTCGGAGGTACCGCCGTCCTGACCGTATCACCCTTCTCTAAATTGTCATGATCGCCCTGAAGGTTTAAAATACGCCGACTAGCGTTGTTTTGTTTGACTTGCTCGGTATTGGTTTCCTTCAAAGCGTTCTTCGGCGAAACCCCTGTTGTGTCGTGTTTCATTTCATTGTAGTTTTGTACCAAGTCATCCACCAACTTCTGGGTCACATTCTTGGACAGCATGTCGGCTTTTCGTAGCATTCTCTTGAATGTCCCGTTGAACCGTTCCACAATAGAATTGGACTGTGGATTGCTTGGAATACTGAAGATCTGTTTGATGTCAAGTTTTTGAAGTTTCTGCCGAAGCGACCGGTTGGTAAATTCACCACCATTATCGCTAAGGATGGTTTTGGGTTTCATGGGCATTTGTTTTAAGAGGCGGTCAATCCCGTTGATGACCGTCCGTTGGTTCTTGTTTTTGATAATCCGGACAAACGCCATCCGACTAAACACATCTATCATTACCAAGAACGTAAAATCGCCCATGGACGCTAGATCCATCGCCACGACGTTGAAGGCGTCATTGGAGACCATACTTCTTGTTCCTTTGCTACTGGGTGGGAGTCGCTTGGTGATCTGATGGAGGTATTGGTTGGAGAGCCATTGCTCTAATTCATCCCGTCCCACCGGTATGTCTTTCTCTTGAACGATTTCAAAGAGTTTGTCACGGCTGAATAGATTTCCTTCGCCATAAAACACCTTTTCCAACTTTTTCTTCAGGGATGGGTTCGGTTCGTTCATATATATGTGGTTCAGACATTTTTGTAAGTTCGGGTAAGATTTTTTAAGAGTTTAGAAAAAAAGGGTTAGAGCAAAAATGGTCAGCCTAGGTATAGAAAGAATGAGCACGAACCAAAGAAATACAGAATGTCCGATCTGCTATGATATCCTAAGTTCTGATTGCCAATACGTCTTTGGCTGTGGCCATGCCCTCTGTACACCGTGTGCTCCATACTGCCAACGTTGCCCCCTGCGATGTCAAGGCTCTGACGTGATGAATCAACTTGACACATCTGGTCGCCCTATCGGGACGTATGTCAGGCAATCAATGATCAATAGGTTGGAACAATCTGCCAATGGTTTGTCCAATGATGAAAGAGAAAGAGAAGCGTTAAACTTCATCACAAATTCTATTATGGAATCACCAGAGGTAGATTCGGAATTTTTTTATACAGATTGTATAGTCGGTTTTCACCTTAGCGACGATATTGATGAAACACTACATAACATGAAAACCGGTGATGAGGAAGACCCACCCGATTATGAAGAGTATTTCTTGGCGATATTAGTTGAAGAATCCGAGGTCTATCATGTGTTTCAACGTATATGCTGTCAGTATGACGATGAGCTTGAAGGCGAATAAAAACGAATTTTCTGTTTTTATTCCTAAGTATTCTCTTTTTTATGTGTTTTACGTAGATGACAAGGTCGGCATAGAATTTGTAGTTGGGCAAAAGTACGATGGTATTCCGGCCAATCCAATTCTTTTGAATCGTCTTCAAAATCCTTGATCAATTGGCGAAATGGAAGAATATGATCAACTTCCAACGGGTCATCTGCTTGGCAAACAACACACCCCCAATCAGCAAACTCACGCAAGAAATCATTGATCTGCTCTTGAACGGCTTCTCTGTATTTCTCCATTTCTTTATACCGATCGTTTTTTCGTCGGCCGGTAATACAGGTGGACATCATAGAAAATGAATCCCATTCGTTATGTTGGTTTTGATACAAGGACAAGATGGAACGGGTTTGATTGTAATTTGCCGTTTCAAACGGAACATACTCCCGTAAATTCCATGACATCATAAATTGTTTCGGTTTCTTCGTTTCATTGTATAATGGATGGCGTTGAAACAAATCCATACACACATTGAAGAAGGGATGCTGGTCATGGATAAACTGGTCATAATATTCGTTCCGTTTTTGCTGTAGATACTCTTTCAATTTTTTCTGCGAAGAGAAAATCAGTCCGCTTTTAGGTAAATATATATCGTGTCGTCCCATATACTTTTCCCCAAGATCTTATCTCTAAGCCTTTTTTTCTAACCTCCACCTTAGGGTGGAGACGGTGGAGGCCGAGTGGAGGGTGGTGGAGGGGGGTGGTATCGTAAAATCCGGTCATGAACATGGTATATTCCGACCTTTTTTCCTAACCTCCACCGCTCCACCATCTCCACCCAGATTTGAAGGATCTTTTATAAACAATGTAAAACGATAGCGGTACCGTTTTACATTAAAATTCTGACAACCTTCTAAGTCAGGTGGAGATGGTGGAGCGGTGGAGGTTAGAAAAAAAGGTAAGAATATACCCACTCAATAACCGGATTTTACGAAACCAACCCCCTCCACCACCCTCCACCTGCCCTCCACCACCTCCACTTTGTATCTCGGGTAATGTCTGGTATGGCTGGATCTACAATTCTCTTTTTTTTTCTAAACAAATAACCAACTAACTATGTTTTCATATGATTGGGTTAGAAACAAAAAATGAATCAATAGTATAAGCCGACAGATGGAAACGCCTCAAGAAGAACCACCGCAATCATTAGTCCGAGACAAGGGGGGACGACCCCCGAAATACGCTACCGAACAAGAACGATTGGAAGCCAACCGAGAGGGCAAACGAAATTGGTACAAGAAGAACCGATATACGGTAACATGCCAATTTTGTGGCAACCCTGTCTATCAATACACCTTAAAGAAGCATCAACGAACCAGTAAAAAGTGCCAACAAATTCAAACCCAAGCGGAATAAAAAAACCTTAAGGTCATTAAGGTTTTGGTGAGAAAGTCGGTTAGAAAAAAATCTGACTGGGGTATATATAGGAATGACCAACCACCAAGATACCACCACCCCCAAGTATAAAATCGCCAAACAAATCAAGACCTTTTTTGATCTAGTCCAACTGGGCGAATATAGTAAGCAACCGACCACCAACGGGTGGCAGAGAGAAACCTCACCGGACACAGCCAAAAAGAGAAATAAACAGATCGTGGCCAATATTGCCCGAAACCCGTCATTGAATTATGGCATCAAAATGGACAAGAATAAATTCATAGCCTTTGATTTAGACCATATTCACGACGAAGCCACCAAACCCAAATATGATCAGTTTATGAAAGAGTTTGGCGACGAATTGGGCAACACCTTTGCCACCAAAACGCCAAGCCAAGGCTATCATTATATTTTCAGCATTTCCAAAGAACTGGAATTGGAATGGAAACGATTGGGACGCAAATCTTTACAGACAGCCAATATGTATGGTTGGATTGATATTCGTCATGGTGGCCAAGTGGTTGGAGCGGGATGTACCTTACAAAACGCAGAAAAATACAGAGAAGGCGAAGCCAAGTATCAATATCGCAACGAGCCTTATCAACTCATCCAATTTGTCAGCCCCAAAACCATTAGTTCTGGATTGACACAGTATTTGATTCAGGGCTTGGAAAAACGAGGCAAATCGGCGAGTCCCGCACAGAAGAATCCATCGTCCGTCGGAAGTGAAGACGGCGAAGAACTGTCGGAAGAATTACAAATCAAATTGCTACGGCTCATTGACGGTGAATTTGTGGATGACTACGAATACGCCCGTAATGTGGGGTGGGCGTTGGCGTCCGAAAACTACACATCATTGGCTCATGAAATCTTGGGGCGTTCGCCCAAATATTCATCCGAATGGGTTGATCGTATAATGAAACAATACGATCCGAGTGGTGGGATTTCCATAGCCACCGCTCTTCATTATGCCCGAGAAAGCAACCCTGAGGAATATCAACGTATCAAAGAGAATCATTACGCCGATCAAATGCCTGATTCCGTCTTTTCCGACGATGACGAAGAGACACAACAGAAAAAAGAAGAGGAAGAGGAAGAGGAAGACGAGTCCAAACCGAAAACGAATGAGGATATAAGAAACAATATTGCCGAGATTGCCCATGCGAACAATTATGATCCCTCAGATTACCGCTATGCCCAAATGGTGTATGAATTGTTCGGTGATTACTATCGCTACTATGGGAAATCAGGGGGCAAGGACGTATGGCATGTGTATTATTGGAATATCAAAGCATGGCAAACCTATCAAGAACCCGAGGGGTTGAAATGTTCCATTGCCAAATATTTAATAAACTTTTTGAAGCGTTTGAGGTATAGCAAACAGAAACGAGAAAAAGAATTAAAAGAGGAAATACAGAACGTTAAAAAACAGAGAACAAAGGACAAAGAACAAATACAAAAAGAAATTGACCAGATTGGATATCAATTGGAAGAAGTTCAACAAGCCATTGATGGATACGGAAAATATTTAAAGCGGATAGAAGATAACGGCAAATTTGAATCCATGGTCAAATACTTTCGGGATATGGTTCGTGACACCAAATTTTGGACGAAATTGGATAAGCAGACCGATTATTTACAATTTCGGAACGGCAAACTCAATTTACAAACCGGACAGGTGGAAGAACGTACAGCCGAGGACATGGTCGGCATGTTTATTGACGACGATATATTACCCGAACCGGATCCAAAAGCCCTTCAATGGCTCAAAGATCGCTTTTTTGAAATCTTTAACGCCAATGAAGAGACGTATCAGTCCATGCTGGATTGGTTTGGCTATTGTTTGACGGGCGAAACCGAAGAGCAAAAGTTCATGAACCATCGGGGGTTTTCGGCAAGTAACGGCAAATCAACCTTCGCCGAATGGTTTAATGAAGCCCTTGACTGTTATTCCGCCAAACTGATGTCGGATACCTTTGATAAGCATTGTTCTAATCCCCATAAAAAGCGGATTGCGTTACATAAAATTCGCTTTGCCTACATAGAAGAAGTGGGCGAAACCCTAGATACCGAGTATCTCAAGAACGTCATTGACGGCTATAAAATACAAGAGGAACAGATGTGGGGCACAACCGTGGAACTGGTCAATCATTGTAAAATAAACACCTTGACGAATAATGTCCTCTCATTCGCCACAGATCAGGGCATCAAACGCAGAGGCTTACAGATGAATTATGAAAATGAATTCCGAGACACTACCGAAGAAGCGTATGACCCCAATAAGGCCAACTGTTATGTAAAACAGAAAATTAAACCGGAGAAATTGATGGCGGGACGGGACGAAACCAAATGGCGAAATGCGTTTGTTCATCTCTTGCTTCCACATGCCATGAAATATTATCGGGAGGGGTTGAATCTGTCGCCCACGCTTCAAGACAACTTCAGCGAAACAGCGGAACTCAACGACGTACTAACGACCAAGATTTTGGAGAATTTTGAAATCACGAACGACGAAAGCGATAAGATCAGTAAGGATGATGTGGTGTCCATTATCAATGTTGGATTGGATCGGCAAGATCGGTATGGCTTTAACAAAATCTTGCCGAAACTAAAGGTACGGGGTGTGGATTACCTCAAGGATAGACAATTCAATGGAAAGCGTGGTGTTTTGATACGAATAAAAGAAAAACAACAGCAAGAGGAACTATAAAATACAGGAAGAATAGTCTATTATAATAATGGTTTTGTTATTATAATAGCCGACCTTCACAAATCCATGACCTTCACAAACCCGTCCGTCTTATTATAACAGATTAATATTATTATAATGACCCCCTTCTATTATAATAATGGTTTTGTTATTATAATAGCCCTGATTATCGTACCAACGAGATCCGTTCCCGTTCCTCACGAGGGTACAGGGTCATCAGGCGATTGATACAAGCGAAACGCCGGAATTCCCGTTCCTCTTTGGCTCCCAGCCGTTCGGTTTGATAATAATATTGCTTTTCGTATTGTTTGCTCCGGCTGATTTTCAATGGCTGGGGACACACCCAAACAGGATAATAGCGGAAACAGGGCAATGGACACCGACGTACCCGCTTTTCGTTCTCTTCAAAGATCCAATGGCCGAACAGGGGGCGAGTGTCCTTAAACGAAATACTCTCCACTTCGTCACAGACTTTGTTTTGTAGGCAGAATTCAAGCGACAACGCTAATTTCTGGGTGTCTTCGTAATTCAAGTGGATATGGGGGAACATGAACCATAATCGGCTCTTATACCGGCTCATGTACAGCAATTGCTTGGTCTCCAAGAGATCACACCGGATTTCCACATGGTTATAAATCCGTAAGAGCAAGTTATGGACATCTTGCTTCTTGGGAATCTTGGTACAATGGACGACCAACCACAGAGGCAGGACATCGGTTGTCTCTGGATCGTATTGCTCATAGATACACTGTTTGCCGTTCCATGCTTGTTCAGAGGCGTCTTGGCTCATCGTCACCGGTATTTCATTGTCTAACAGATGGGACATTCTTCTATATCCTCCTGACAAATAAAATTTATGAACGTCATTGATATAGAATTATGGACGACGCTTTGCGTGGATTGTTTGATCAAATCAGCGAATCGGCCAAAGCCAAGAAAGAACGGAAGCAAGACGAAAAGCAGACACAAGATATCTCCGAAACCGGCGATATGGGCTTAGATACGACCCAAGAAAGCAAACCGGTGGTGTGTAAGAGTCCGAACGCATCCACGTTTTTCCAAGTGGCTCAAGCATCGTACCGGAAACCGAAGGAACGACCTCAGATCATTAACCAATGGTGGGTCAAAGTACAGGGATTCCAGACGCCGACCTTTACCGCCTATGAAGACCGGCAAAATGATGTTTTTCTCATCGGGTATCGGGGAACGGTCGTCCAATCAGTTACCGACTTGACCGCCGACAAGCGGATCATGTTCAATCGGTTGTCCGACAGTGACCGCTATAAGAAGGACTTACGAACCACATCCAACTTCTTGGAACGGTTTGGACGGGACAAATGTATTTTCACGGTCGGCCATTCACTCGGTGGGGCGATACAACTTCAGATCCAACGGGATCTAGACCACTTTGCCAAAGGTGGTCGGGGGTTCAATTCTGCGTTACAGCCAAAGGATTTAGTACGACGTCCCAAAGGTTACGAGTTTTGGTTTATAGCAGGGGATCCGCTGTATTCCCTCTCTGGACGATTTTTGAAAAAGAATTTGTTCGTCTTCCCTCAAGTGGCCAAGAAGCCATTACAGAATCATAGTTTGGAAAATTTCAAGGGGCTGAAGAAGAACGACGCCATCAACAAGAAACGGGGCGGTGGCCGACGGAAACCGGATCTAAATGATTTGGTCAAGTTGGGACTCATCAGCAAGAGTGATAAGCAACAGATTAACAATGACCCGTGGAAATTGGTGGAGATATTCAAGCAACAGTGATTTTTTTCGCCGTTGGGATATAGAAGAATATGAGTGTGAGTCAAATCATTGACAGCAACACGGCGAAAATTTATAAGAACCTCATTCCGACGAAACATTCCTCCCATGTGTCCAATATTACGGTGGCGTCCAAGGATGCTTCTACGGCTTTGAAAAACAGTGCCGATTATGTCTGTGATGGGACGTCGGATCAGGTTCAACTCAATCAGGCGATCGGCAATGCTAACGATGGCGACCGAATTACGCTGACGAAAGGTGTGTTCATCATTGACGGTCAGGTTCAAATTGATAAATCCGTTGCTTTTCTGGGAGTCAATGAAACGGATACAACCATCCAAGTGGATGACACAGCGACGTCCGCCAAGGACTGGATTAAGGTCACGGCCGATGGGGTTGTGATCCAATATATGAAATTGGACGGCAATAATGGCAATCGCAATGTGGATGATCGGCAAGATGTTTTACTTCGTCTGGAAGGACTGTCTCGCCTCACACTGGAAACGGTTCAACTTCTCAATACATCGTCGTATGAATTATATGTGGATAATTGTAGTCATCTTCATCTGACCGAATTGTATGTCAATAATAAGGATTCGCAGAAAGGGTCGGCGGTCTATTTTACCAATTTGGGGTCGTCATCTAGTGTCAAACTCTCAAACAGTTCGTTTGATATGTCTAACCGAACATGTATTGAAACCAACAGCGTCAGTTCTCTCCATATAGATGATATTCATGTGAATAACGGGAATCGCCCCGTCTCGTGTTCGCCTTCGGATTCCAACATACGGGTTACTAACAGCACCTTTGAAGGATGTACCAATATTCATTATTCCGGAAACAAGGGGGTTTTCTCCGATAATAATTTTATCAATACCAATGGGGCGATCACCATTCTAAACAACAGTGGAACAGGTAAAAACTGTTACATTGACGGGGTATGGTCGCAAGATGATACCAGTACGGTCGGCGTGGTACATATTGATGGTGGCTCCGATACTTTCGTGGCGAACGTGGATATCATCAACCCAAGTTCCCCCGCCGTTCTCATTGATCAAACCAATGGTAGCAGTCCCCCAAGCAACAATGATGTGTCCAATCTTCAGACGATAGGCACCAGTTTCCCTCTTTTGGATCTCCAAGACCTGACCAGTGGCAATTTCACGGATCTGACATATCGGAATGCCAGTGGTAGCACGGCGGTATCCCTTCAAAACAGTTCTAAACTCCGCTTTGGTGGGGTTATATTGGATGATATTGACAAAGGATTTAATATTGATGGTACAACCGATTGTTCATTTGATGGTATAGACATTGATACGTGTAATAAAGCGGGATTTGATGTCCAAAATTCCTCCGTGCGGAATCAATTCAATAATGTTCAAATTGACTCCGCTCAGCGGGGTTTCTTCCTGACCAATACGGCCAATGAAAACACGTTCAGTCAAATTGTCATGCGACAATGCTCCGACAATTGCGTAGAAAATAATGGCAGTGAAAATCATTTTGATAGAATCACATGTTACGATACCGGTAGCGGAAAGCCGACGCAGGATGCGGGTATTCTCGCTGATGGTTCCGCCGGTGGAAACACGTGGCGAAATATTAGCATTCAGCAAATCAATTCGTCGTATGATTTCAGACCCGAAGGGATAAACGGGATTGTCTTGAATTCCAATCGTACCACTTTGGCGAATGTGTATATTGACGGCGATGTCAAGGGCAATTTTGACCGCTCACAAACTGATGGAAAGGAATCCCCTCTTTCCACCGGTATTCTTGTCGTCAGTGGCAATCAAAACTGTATGATCACGAATTGTGGTATCTATAATTGCTTAGAATACGGGGGGCAAATCCAACAGGATACCGACCAACTCAGCGTACTCTCCTCTATGTTCAAGAAAACCCAAAATAATGCTCACACCGCTATTGGTTTGTACTTGGATGGAAGTGGCAACGCCATTAACGATCTGCTCATCAAAAGTTGTATCTCTCAGGACAATGATGAAAATTTCAAAGCGGATGGTGGCAATGCTCATTTCTCCGGTTCTGGAAATACCGGAATCCCGAACCAGTCTGATTCCGACTTGGCGAATCTTCGCCACGGGGCTCGGGCTCATTATTCCTTTGATGGGGCGAATCCCCACAACGACAAAATGAAGACCTATGATGCGACATTGGGCAGTCAGAGCCTAGTCTCCGGCAAGATCGGTCAAGGATTACAGAATGCTTTGGGATCGGATTATGTTTTGAACGATGGTGGCCATCCTTCGGGGGCTAGTATTAGTGATCCCTTTACCGTCACGTTCTGGTATCAGACCCCTGATATTACGGGAATTTCCGCTATTGTCTATTCGTCCGGCTTGACCGCTTCGGCCTTTGGCATCAATCAAAACGATGATACGATTGAAATTACCTCGGGCAATGGTTCGGTTCAAACCCCATCTTTCCTGACCACCGGTACATTTTATCATTTGGCCGTGACGTATGATGGATCAGACGCCCGTCTGTTTATTAACGGTGAATATCAAATTAGCCACAGTTTTTCATCGTATGAAAGTGGAGGTGGAGCATTTATCAACAGTACTCTTAACTGGATTGTGGATGAAGTGTTGATCTTTGAACGCCCGATTAGTAAAGGCGAAATTGATATGATCTACAACGGGGGTCAAGGCACCCAAGCCCATATTCAGCATGACTGGGCGACCCGTCCAGCTCAAACGAATGTCCATATGCGACAGAATCGGATCACCAATCTGGCCGAACCGTCGGCGTCGGGGGATGCTGTGACCAAGCATTATACGGACGCTTTATCGGGCGTTCCACAACTCCGGCGAGGTGCCGTGGCCTATTACTCATTTGATGGTACGAATCAATATGCCGATTCCATTGGAACGTATGATGGAACCAATAATGGAACAAGCATTGTTTCGGCCAAAATTGGCAATGGTTTAGCAATGTCGGGACAAGATTATGTGAATATTGGGAAAGCATTGAACTTCGGAACCGGTGATTTTACGATTGAACTATGGATTTATCCAAATTCTGTGAATTCAACACAAACGGTTGTCAGTAGTTCTATTGATGATTCCGGCGATCGCTTAGCCTTGGGGCTGGACAATGATAAGTTCCGGATTTATACGAGAACGTCGGGAAGTCCTAGCAATCAATCAACCACCACCACGTATTCCGCAAATTCATGGCATCATGCCGTTCTGACCCGAAGTGGAGCGGATTACAAACTGTATGTCAATGGTCAATTGGATTTGGACACGTCCCTTAGCAGTGGGAGTATTTCCAATTCAAATGACTGTAGTCTCGGACGAAACGCTCAAAATAGTTTAGATTGTACCATTGATGAAGTGGGGGCTTGGAATCGTGTTTTATCGGCCGAAGAAGTCAAATATCTTTACAACAATGGTTCAGGGACGAACGATTTCCAGAGTTTTGACTGGTATTCTAGACCGGCTCAATCGTCGGTCAATCTGAACAGCCATCAAATCAATAATTTGTCCTCGGGCTTGGGATCTGGAACGGATGCTATCAACCGAAATGATGGGGATAGCCGTTTCCTTCGCCGTGATGGCAATAATACCATGGACGGGACGCTTTCCTTTTCCACAGGTAACTCTATCACCCTGAATGACACGGCTATGGACGCTGGAGCAAACCAAATCAATAATCTGGCTGAACCAAGCCAAAGTGGCGACGCTGTGACCAAGAATTACACGGATTCTCTGTCGGGAATCCCACAACTTCGGCGTGGGGCACGATTATATTACAGTTTTGATGATGGCAACAATCTTTTTAACGATAGTATCGGTACGTTTGATGCCACAGAAAAAGGAAGCGGTTCAATATCTCAAGCGACAGGTAAAATTGGCAATGCCATTGAATTCACGGATACAGATAACGACTTTTTGGATTTAGGAGCGGGGGCGTTAGACCATGGTTCGGGAGATCTGACATGGGCGTTCTGGTTCAATACGGATGATAATACGAAAACACAAAACTTTCTGGATTCTCGTTTGGTTGATGGGGATACAAGTAACCGAATTGTCGTTTTTTACGATGGTGCGGATCTCAGGCTTCGTACTGACGACAGTGGGTCATCGTCTTCAGTGACAGGTGGTAGTCTGTCCAACAACACATGGCATCATATCATAGTGACACGTAATGGAACAACGGGAACGATATATCTGGATGGGTCTCAAGTAGGGTCAGGGACAATAAGTGGTAGTGATTTGACCGGTGGAGAATCCATTCTAGGAGTGGATGGAAGTAACAACCCTGATGGGTTGATTGACGAGGTTGCTGTATGGGATCGTGTCCTCAGTTCTGAAGAAATCAAATACTTGTATCATAATGGCAATGGTACCAATGATTTCCAAAACTTCGGGTGGTATTCGCTTCCAGCCCAAAGCAACGTGGAAATGAATTCCCACCAAATAAACAGTGTATCCACACTAACCACCAATACTTTAGATATAGCCGACGATTCCGTCCATTCCCACACACCCCCACATTTGTATGGCGAATTCTCTATGGCCGTTGACGGTGATGGTGTGATTAAGATTTTATATAATTTGAATACGGGGGCACATACCGTCACATCTGAGTTACATGGAACGGAATTTAATGTGGTGAATGACAACAGCAAACCATCGGGGACAACCCATAACGATACCACCTGTAATATCGTGATTGATCAAAACAATCAACAGATCCACATAGAAAATCGGCTGGGAAGTACGAATACCTTTCGCTACCTGAATTCTCTGTAATTCTTTTTTTTTCGGCCATGAATATAGAAATACTCATGGACAGGGAACTCATGAAAAAACTCAATCTAACACCCGATGATTTACGCAATCCATCCGCTCCCGATCCAAGGTTCTTGGAACAACCGCATGACCCATGGCGGGAATATACCGCCCCTTCCACCCGTGATAATATTCTTGGGCAGTATCGCTTTCTATCGGACACATGGCATATCGCTGAACCGTCGCAACACCGAACCTCTGAATTTGACAACCCTATGTATCAGGCTAAATACAATCTTCTTCGGGGACAATCCGAATCCGGTTCATACACGTATCCCAAATACCATCCTAGCCAAACCCTTCCCGAACAACCTCTGAACTTTTATGATCAAATGAAAGAGACGTTCGGTGCCCCGAATATAGGCTTATCGTCGGAAGAACAGCAACGAATGGATGTGGAAGCCAACAAAGAACGAGGCGATTTCATCATCGCCAAAAAAAGAGGCATGGAAAAAAAAACAGGAGGAAGTAGAGATCCCAAAGCGTACGGGCAACTTCAAAACCTAATCCGGCAACACTTTGAAAAATTTGAAGAGGAGGAAGATCCAGAAGAAACCGACGAACCCACCAATCCCGATGAATTTGCCAAGACGTTGCCTCTCACCGAGAAACGGGGGGAGGTGCTTCAACTGAAGAACATGATACAAGAAGTTCAGGCCAGTCTAGGACGAGGAAAGAGCGGAGCGTCGTTCAGTGCCCTTCGGATGGAAACGCTCAATAATGGACTTCGTACCTTAGAGCAACATGGTCTTGAAATGAAGAAGAAAAATCTAGAGGAAATCAAACGCATGTTAGAGCAATCCATCAACCCATTAGCCGATAAAGACAGTCTTTTCACCGGTAGCAATTTGCCCAAAATTCGGGTCATTCTGATCGCTTACATCTATGTCTTGAAATTGCTTCAAACGTACAATAACAAGAAACGGAAAGACGCTTTAGATGCGTACATGGAGGATCTTGTGGATGCCAAAATGCCCCAGTTGATGTCATTTCTGAAGCAATTACAAAGTTGGAGTCGGCTGTCGTCGGATACCGTCCGGAAACTGACGCTTAGGCTTCGCAATATCAAGGAAAGCGATTTACGACGTGAAGAAAAACAGCAAGAAACCGACCAGCATATTCCTAGCGATGAGAAACAGAAGGCTTTGAATCAATTTAGTCACGGAACACTTTCCAAGAATCAGTTGAGAAAACACAAAATAAACCAAAACGATCTCATTTGGAAACTTCGGCAACTCAATCTTTCCACCGATGGTAACGTCCCACAACTCAAAGATCGTCTTGAAAACGCTCAGGCTCAACCGGATACCAGTGGGCAAGCCCAACCGGATACCAGTGGTCAGGCTCAACCGGCGGAAGAAACGCCCGTCGGTGAAGAAAAGACCGATGAAGAGGATCAACAACAAGAGCAAGGCGGTGGAAAGAACCCCTTTAAGGAGGTCAAGAAAGGAATTGATTTCCTGAAGAACCTTGGAAACGCCGGTAAAGATCATGGGATCGGCTCAAAGGACTTCAAAACCGAAGAGGAAATTGATGCCCTTCAATTGGCCAGTCCAGAGGAGAAGAAGAAAATGAAGCAGGAATTTCGCAAGAAACAAAAGCAAAAGAAAGGGAACAAGAAAAAAGGCAAGAAGAAAGGCGGTAATCAATCGGATTTCGCCCCGATGCCAATGCCAAATTTTCCAAACAAGCAAGGCGGTAAAAAGTCATCATTGGCCAAACGCCTCAAATAATTTTCTTTCGTGTCTATGATATACGAAGGAATGGAGATTGTCAGTTATGTTTTTCTCAGCCTCTTTGGAAGCGTCAGTGTCGTGGGTCTTCCCCTCTTCTACAAATATTGGCGACGATCCAATTGCTCATCCAGTTGTACGAACAGTGACTTTGTCACGACGGTCTGCCGGTTTAGTACGGAGGTTCGGAAAAATGGCAATTCTAATATAGAGCAAAATGGTGAATCGCCAAAAAATCAAGGAACTAAAGCAGATAGCCCTGTCCGAGAGTCAGATACAAAACAACACGACCAAAAACATTCCAATCCTGACGTACAATGAAATCTATGGCAAGTCACTGGATCGCTTGACCCAAAATGGGGCATGTATTCTGTTGTATCTGATTGAAGAGAACTATGGACATTGGGTAAGTATATGCCGGATTCCCAAAGAGAATGAACCCGATCATTTGATCTACTTTGACAGTTATGGCGAATACCCCGATGAACCCCTGACATGGGCGACGCCGGATAAAAACGAAGAACTGGGGCAGAGTCGGCCGTATCTGTTGGAAAAAATCGTAAAAAACCCTGACAGGTATCAATATTACTCTAATCCTTTTCCATTCCAAAACGATGATAATTTGGATATCCAAACCTGTGGCAGACATCAGATTTGCTTTATTCACTATTGTGTGAATGCTGATGACCCAAGTCTGGTGGGTTACAAAGAGTGGCTGGATGGTATCAAAGAGCAAACCGGTTTGGACACCTATGACCAAGCGGTCACTCTTCTGACCGACCATATTGATGAACCGGCCTAACACTTGAAATCGTACATCTGACTTTTGTACGATAGAGAGACAGGCCAAAGGTTTCGGCGTATCATTCAGGGCGGACACATCAGAGTGTCTTGTCAGGGTGGATATCACGGCCAGATCCCCACGGG
>LVLI01000270.1:0-42237 GCA_001687465.1 Halocafeteria seosinensis | reverse complement strand
AGAAAACATTCCGGAAAATTCCTCATCAGGGGAGCACTATGCGTCGGTGGCTGCATCGATCTCCTCTTCTGGAACACGGCTTCCGACACGCTTGCTTCCGCTGGAACAATCATTGGACGCTGCATTGAACAAGGGTGCCTCGGTGACTTCTTCCGATGTTATTATGTTTCTTCTCCCGGGCACTACTCTACCGACAGGGTATGACGTTTTAATCAACACGGCTGCAAAAAAGCCTCGCGTAGTTGCCGGAGGATTCGAACGCAAAGCGTGTATAAACTCCATGGAACAAGCGATCCGCGGAGTCCAGGAGAGAATCCTCTTGTGGAACTTTGCTCTACCTTCATTGAAAAATGCGCCGTTTCTGACGAACACATGGTGGAAACGCCTTGGGCCATTCCACTCTTCGAATTTCTTTCGGTATGTTGCCCACACTTGCACAAGAAAGAATCTTTTGGATCCCTTGACTATCAGCACTGTGCATGCAGAAAATTGAGGCAACGACTCGTCGCAGAAGAGAGTCATTTCGCTCTCGTCGAGCAGGTAGATACAGTAGAGACGAAAGGGAGATACCTTCCCCATTGGCTTCATTTTCTATTCCTCAAGCTCGCCAGGTCGCTTCTAGCGGCCGCAAAGGAATCTATGAAGCTCTTGAGATTGAGGTCACAATATGTGACAACGGTGACATCGCTTTCTTTTGATACAAAGCGTGACGGAATTAACACGAACGGCAGCACCCATAGCAATAAAGTACACAATAAAAAAACTGATCCGGAACTTCCTTCCCTCAAGTTCTTTTCAAAAAAGCGGGCTCCTCGCAGGGCGCAGTCATGATTGACCTTGCTTGGATATCGGAAGTGCTCAACCTAGGACCTTCCAAAAATGTGCAGAAGCAGCCGAACTACCTGTGTACGTCTAGGTCCTAGGACAAGTAAAACCATAACAATTATTCCATTCGAGTCTTTCGAGCTCCCATTAGCGATCTAATGAACATTCTTCTCTGGAAAAAGTCAGTCACCATTGCACATTTTTACCATGTTTCCTAGCACAAAACTCTCTTTCCATCACTCAATTGTTGATTCTTGACAGGGACTAACATTTCTGCATATTGCCGTATTCAGTACCAGTCAGCAATCGTTTGGCTTTTGCAATTCGTCCATCGTTCGACACGTAAAGAATAACCATCTAGAAGATATCCTAGGGTGTCAACATTTCATAAGACCATGCATCGTTGATCTTATCTCACATAAGGTTCAACTCACATAAAATACAAAGTTGTACAACAGTATCCATTGCGGGTATTCTCCTGTTAATACTCTCTTTGTCGTCAACGTATTAATGTCCAAACCGTTTAGCGCTTGCTTCGCTTCCGGTTCTCCCTAGCAGTAGCGGGGTCACTTGACCTCGCTCGTTTCTCATTTGTCTTCTGCTTTTGCTGCTGCTCCAATCTGGCTGGTTTTCTTGATCTTCTGTCAATAATTTCATTCTTGTCCCTCCATGCAGCAATTTCTTCCCCTAAGCTCTTCTTGTACTTCGTCAACGATCGAAATTCGCATGAATATATTGCATATTCGATTGCATCCTCTGCTGCCACAAAATGCACATTCTTTTTTCTTTTATAATAAACGAAACATGTATGCACCTCTGCAGAGCAGGTCATCGCCACGCTAATTTTGTCGACCAGACGAACATGAAAACCATACTCTTCCATGAGAGCAGGCTTCTTGAAACAAATGAGAAACCGGGCACTGTCACTTTTGTTGAAGAGTTCGCCTAGATGATAGAGAACTTTGGAAGGCATACCCACATCAAACAAAAAGATATGCGTCATCGGTTGTAGAGAGCTTAGGTTTAGAATATCTGCATTCAGAAATGCCACGTTGCAAGTGCGCTTGTTTCTCCCCAGCGTGATTCCAGCATCGAGAACCCGTTGTAGATTCACCAAGGAGAGATAATACCTGAGTTTCTCCACTTCGACCCCGATTGAGCACTTGATAGGATAAGCTGCGGCTGCATGAATGCTTGGTTTGCCGAGACCAGACCCAATATCCAAAAACATAGTTGTTTCGCCTAGTCGTCCTTGTTCGTTTAAAGCGGTTAGCACTTTGTGCATCGAACCTATCGTTATCTCTCCGTAGATTGGACCGAACGTGCTGCATTTTCCAGATAAACACACCCATTAAATTACCTAGTTTCGAGTACAAATGTGTGATGGTACTCACCCATTGCCTCCAACGGATCCTGTTGCTGCGTGAATCGCTCTGTAAGCCTGAGCAACGTTGGGCGGTATCTCCACAGCACCCACGCTGAGGGGGTTAGTCTTTCCATTCAGCGGCTTCATGGGAAGTTCACCGTTAACGGACTCTTCGCCTCCATTCTCTGTCATCTCTGCCATGCTGAATAGCTCTGCACAGAGGCGAATATGGGTGGGGTATAGTTGGCACTTCGTACGTTTGTGAAGCCGAAAGCGCATAGAGGCAATAGGTTCTGATGGTTTGTTCGCGTTTCTACTACTACCAACACTATGATATCCATCTTCACTGTGGAGGCTAAATGCACTAAACTATAACAATGAAAAAGTGGATACTGGGGTGGAAAGTGAAATTTAACAGACAATGGAGCTAGACTGCTGTGAACCTGACGAAGCGCTCAGGAAAGATGGAATCACTGTGAGTTTCTTGTGTATTATTTCCGTTGATGTTATACACAAGCAATACTCAGATTGACACTTTTTTATTTGTTTTTACGAATGAAATCTCGCTTGTCCATGCAGGCTACAGACACGGAAGTGGCCGAGGAAGATGTACTTCAACTACCGCAATACAGGGAATTTGCCCAACCCCTCCGACACTACACTTGCTTCGAGCAAATCGCGGAAGGAATGGAAATATGTGCATCCTTTGTTCAACCTCAGCAATTGTTTTATAAGCGAGAAGCGGAAAGTTACGGTCTTCTAAATATTTACGCGCTTCTGGAACCGTGGGTGTATTGCCATTATTGTGGGATTCATCCTGGATGTTGTATATATATTTTTTTTTTCCGACTCTTTTGTGCTGTTCAGAATGAACTGGTACGATCTTCCAGTCTTCGAATGCAATAGTACTAGTCCCTGCCGATCGAGGCGGTGCTCCCAGCGTGTGGCACAATGGAATCCTGTGCCGGAACTGAAAGTGTGTGCCTCACATGATAAAGGCAAAGGGCTTTTCACGTCGGAGACCTTGCGTCCTGGACGATTCATTGCGAAGTATACAGGAGAAATCATATCCAGGGAGGAAGCGATTCGGCGACGAAAAGCCCAGGATCAGTCCGAGCGTCGTACATATCTTCTAACAGTCTGTGAGAGATCAATGTCGAGAGACTACAAATGTGAGATCAATATAGATGCTAGGAGGACTGGCAACTGCTCGAGATATATAAATCATTCGTGTGAACCAAATCTCGTTCCTGTATGTGTCCGTTCGGAGACCTCGCTTCCCTCAGTTTGCTTCTTCGCCGTAAAAGAGATACCGAAAACCACGGAGTTGACATTTGACTACGCACATGCAGCCACTGGTACTTCTCAAGAGTGTGTTCAGCTATCTTTCACCAAGTGCTATTGTGGAAGCAACGAATGCCGTGGATATTTGCCAAAAAACTGATAAGCTAATGAAATAATCTGGAGGGAACCATGTGTGCGAATGCTCTGTGCTACGCTGTAAACTCCTCTCGGTCTATCTTTGCTCGGGATTCTTCCGCCTCGTGTTTTTCTTTGATTGTCTGCGGCCGATTCAGTCGCTTTGCCAGATCTTCTTTTGCATTTTGAATTTCGTCAAAGAGGGTCCAGTCGATCTGGCTGACTTTAGACGGCTGTCTCCGTGTTTGTTTGACGGCATCCTTCAGGACATCTTGAGTGGGTGGTTTTCTTTGAGACGATTCCTCCAGCAAGACTCCTCGTAACTCATCTTCGTCAGGAAGCGTATAGGGTGGCGGAATTACCGTCTGTTTCGGAGGATTTGGCATACCCAGTTGTCTCCTGACAGCGACTTCGGTTTCATCCATTACGTAACGAGCCTCTTTGAACTGTTTCTCCTTGGATCTAGCCCGAGCCTTGATTTCATCTACAGTTGGGCTTCTCGGTGTAACGGATGGCTCCAGGAGGTAGTTTCCAGAGTCGTCAGTAAACTGAAGCTGCCCTTGTCCCAGACGCCCGGATTCAGCATAGGACTTCCTAATGGGAATATCCAAAGTAGGTTTGGTCCTAGGTCTCGACGAATTGGCAGCGGAAGATGATCGTATGTTGCTTCGTGCCCTGTCTGAACTTCGAGCAGTTGAGTTAGCATTGCGCTCTTCCAACTTTGCTTTCATGGCTTCTACCTTGTCATGTGGGCCTTCGGGACCCGCGCCTAACCGCTGAGTTAATCTTGAGATGTTTTTGAACAATGGCTTAAGGAGTGCGCCGTACTGCATTAGTTCCATCTGCCCGGACAAGGCTCCCATCCGATTTGCAAGCGCTTGAACCCTGTTTCCTGTATTTTTGAACTCTGCAACTTCGTTTTGGTACTTTAACAGCCTATCATGAGCGGACGAAGTAACGCTGGTGTTCCCGACATATATCCCTGCAGCTTTACCTGCTTGTGACGATGAGTTTCCTGCCTTGATAGCAGCTTCATAGCCAGGGGGTAAGTTACTATTTTGTTGCTCCTGTAGCATCTGCCGCCTATCAAGATCCGACAGCACTGTGTTAAACTTGTTGAGTCCACTTCCCTCCCCCTGCGAGTAGGACATCAAAGTATGCACATACTCCGGAGGGACTTGTGGCCGTTCAACACCATCTGGCAAGTCATCTTCCAGAGTCGAGTCACTTCCAGCGTCCTCCAATTCAATTCGTTGGAGCATTTCCTCTGCTGTCTCAAACGTGTTACCTTGCCCTACAACCTTTTGTTTCGAAGGTTCCTTTATCTCATCGGGCCCGGTTCCGGCGAAGCGTGTGGCGTTTACTCGTTTTCTGGACTCCTTCAGATCTACGCGGACACGCCGGCTTTGGTCGTGACGTTTACGGTACTCTTCGTCAAGTTTTTCGCGAAGGTTTGTACGCCCATCGTTTGTTAGATCATCAAGCTCCTCACCATCAACCACGGCGTGCGGGTGCGAGTTGTAGTCCGTCTTCTTTGGATCTGCTAGCATTAGTCGTCTCTCCACAATTTGCGAAAGGCTTAAATATTTGCGGTTGATTTGAGGAGCATTTGCGTCATTTTCACCTCGCGATGATGCACGGTGTGTCTCTCTGGTATACTCTTTCGCGGCTCTCCTCAACGAATTGTGTGCTTCGGTAGACGAAATCCATTTCCCTGTGTCGTCTACGTAACCACCACGAGCATCGTCTTCGGGGTCACGCTGCCGTGGCTTGTCATTATCCACGGGTTCGCTATCTTCCTCCTGCCTTTTTAACCGAGCGTATTCCCTCCCAATGGAAGAATTAACTCCCGGAGCCAAGTATCCGTCGCTTATAGCTCCAACTATTTCCTCCGATGTCATCGGAGCAGGAAGCCTATCAGGAGCATATTCCTCAGCTTCACCAGCTGCTAGAGTTTCACCCGGACCCATTACGTTCATGAAATGTAAATACTTTAGATGACTTTCTCTCTCCTTACGCCGAACTTGCTCTGGTGCTGCAAAGGACCACTGCTGGGTGTTGATCAATACAACTACCTTTTCTTTGCGTCACTTACGTGGTTGGGGAGGTCTGCAAAGATCGAGAATATTCCCATGAGCAATAGTGTATATCTTGCTCTGTCGGTTCGGGAAACGTGTCATATCCCAAGCGGAGCCAGGGGGTCTTCGTAGATCTGGCTTGCCAGTAGCCGTATAGAATTTGACCTGCCATTTGCGTTTCTCTTCTACTGCTGCCTTGGCCTGAGTAATCTTCTTAGCCGCCTGAGACATTTCTGTTTTCTTCTGGAGGTTGAATTAGATTGGGGGCGAAGGAGTATACATTTTAGTCATACATTGAATTGTTGGATGCCGTCGTACCTGTTGCAAGTTGTGTTTTTCATCTAAATGGCGCGAAGCGTACATATTTTGAATAGTTGCGAGGGCTTCAAACTCTTGATAATCCTCCTTTTCGTCGTCTTGCAAGGATCGAAGGCGCAGAGCCACCTGCAGGTCTACTTCTTATGTTTAAAGTGTACTGTGCAACCCTACAGTCATACTTACCTCGAATAAAGCCGTAACTTTCAAGTCAGTAACAATTTTGCGGTGTTGTGCTGAATCGATCTGTAATTGTCTACCCCATCCTTGGGAGAGACCTCGTGGACTTAAGTTTCCACGCTCATTCTCCAAGTTTACAAGATCATACTCCGCCAGAGCAAGCCTATCATTCATCTGCAGAAATCAACAACATTCTGTCATTGTTTTAAAGTTTAAATTCTTTAGCGAAATATATATATACTCACCATGTACCATGCTGCTTCAGCCTCTTTAATTTTAGCCGCGTAGTTTTTACCAGCTCTTTCAATTCCAAAATTACGTGACGCTTTATCGTAATACTGCGCAAACGCTTCCAGCCTTAATATCCAATTCTCGCGTGCTCTTAGTTCCCGATTCCATAACATCTCATTTCTTTTGAGACGAGCTGAAAAACCTCGATATATTCTTTGAATAACAGATGCTGCACGACTCTGCTCCCTGTACAAGTGCAGGTAGTACTTTCTTTTAAGCCACCTGCGTACGTGCTTCTGAATGAGTGTGACGTTATCGTTAAAATACTTCCAGTCAGCTTCTGCTCGTGCTTTTGCACCTCTCCATACTGCCTGAATTCTCGTTGCATTTATAACGTATTTGCGCTTGCTGAGCCTTCGCCGAAATAGCGCACCGCGGAATACGCGTTGGATGTCAAGAGCTGATGCCTCTCGCTCAAGGAGAAATTCCTTGAAAGTAGCCCGAGCAAAGATGCCTCTGAAAAGGGCTTGAACTTTAGTTGCAGCAGCATGGCGATTC
This sequence comes from Halocafeteria seosinensis, assembly GCA_001687465.1. NCBI lineage: Eukaryota > Bigyra > Bicosoecida > Halocafeteria > Halocafeteria seosinensis. The sequence continues at coordinate 35,265 of LVLI01000270.1, read as the reverse complement.
GCCAGATAGTGTTGCAACCACTTCTTAGCACGAAACATTCTCCAGGTCTTTTGAATCATTGTAGCCATGTGCTTTCGATGCAGAATTCTCTTCCAATACGCGATTCGTATATATTTCCTTACAGCCCGTTGAATTATTATGGCAGATTGATGCTCATACCGATCTAACTCAGCAAGGTCTTCCATTTTGGAAGATTGAATGTTCCTGCGTGTCACGATTTCAGGTTCATCTATTCAACCCGGAGGGTTTGATACTTGGTAATAAAATGCTTACGTTCTTCTATCTGAGCTAAACTGTTGCCTTATTTTTCTCCCTTTTGGTCCTTTTACCCCCAGCGCCACCCTGATACGCTTGTTTTCTTTCCGCAGCGCTGACGAGGCAACTCGGTCCCTTAGAGTGGACGGAACTATGTCGGATTCCCTCGCGCCGGATTTAGAACCATTTTCCTTTAGCTCATCCAACGATGCATTGTTCCCTGTATTAAAACACAACGTTCACTTCCTCTTCAGTCTCTTCGGGGTCGACCCTTGTCTATCGCTGGACAATTTACCTTTCTTCTTGAAGAATCGTTCCAGCTGGTTGAGTCTTTCGATTTCCTCAGCGCTTAAATGCTGTTTATACGTGTCTTCGAAGTTGCGGTCCTTTTTAGTAGCTGTATGCACATTAGCACAGCACAATTTAATCCTATATATGGAACTGATATTTCTTTAGTCCAACGATTTACCTTTTGGCTTGCCAGTACGTTGAAATCGTCTCTGTGTTCCAATTATTAATTAAATCGTAGAGTGAACTTGTTAGCCCTATTCATGCGTGTCCGTATTGCTAAAACGTACCTCATATTCTCTTACTGCTGATACTGCCGGTCCTGAGGGTCCATGTTCATTTTCATGGTCCAGTTGGGCTACCGTGAACATGCCCTGAAGCTCTGTGTAAGCATCGTTTTTGGACTCTCTGTTGATTCGGGGAAAATACAGTTTTCCATATGGCATATACGATGGTCTTCCTCCGGAATCGGCTTCTAGAGTGATTGCTCGGAATATGTCCTGCTCCTCTTTGGAAACATGGCGTGTGGCCCGTTGCTTTTTTTGAGCCAACGTCGGTAGGGAAACGGCATGCACATCTCTGTATTTAGCGCTGGAATCCTTGTCTTCTGAAGCCATGGTGCTTCTCCACCCTGCAGAAACAACAGCTAACACTTCTCAAAAGGAGTTCTATCTAGTCATGTCCATGGTGGGTATTGCAATGAGGCACGTAGACCAGTCTTAGTGGCTAGCCTCATGGAAAAGAGCGGAAAGATCGTTTGGTTGAAGTTTATTTCAGTTCCTGCTTTGAAGCCTTTGAGTGAGAAGGCTTTGACTATCTATTGAGAATCCTAGCTCCACCGAGTCGAATGGACAAAATCATTGTGTCCAGTCCATGATAATGCTGACTGGTACCCGAAAGACAAACGGGTTGCAAAGTTGCAACTTGCAGTTTCTCGGTATCTGAATTCCATTTGTATTCCGGCCACGAAGATGGCTTCGTAAGGGTTCCTAGTAGCGATCACCTTTTATCAACACTATTGAGGTTCATAGTCTTCAGCTCCGATTGGACTATACGGTTGCGTACTGCTTCGAATTTGCTTTATCGTTGGTCAGACTCTTGAGCAAGCCGCTTAATTTGTTCCACACGATTCTGATTGCCTATCCGGATCTGCGCAAAGAAGCCTTCGCTTATATGGCATAGAATGGAGCGTAACTGAGACTCTCTCTCCCACTCACCCATTCATCAAGTTTAGCTTCTGTTTCTTCATCGATGTGAACATCCATGGGTCGCTTCAGGCCTGCAAACTCTTCCTCTTCATCCAGATCTTCATTCCCCTCTGTGGCCGGTGTAGATCGGGGAAATACAACGTATTGTGTCTGCGAACGCCTCGTAAAGGCCAGAGTTACCTGAGTGCTCAGATGATCGATTCCACACGCCACGTACGTTCTTGATTATTGTCTCGTACAAGGTTGGAGAGCTGAAGACAACTACGGTCAAAATCGGCACTGTTTATCACGAGTGAACGTGATATTCATTTGTTGAAATCCAGAACGTCATATATCAAGCCACGTACCCACCAAGTAGACGCCGAATTTGAAGTTCTCCAAACGAAAAAGCTGCCGCTTCATATTTCTCTGTCAAGATACTGTGTTGATTCAATTTTAGAAGTAGCTAAGATTAGATTTGTACTTGATGTCACATACCAACACAGAATCGTATTTGTCTTATGCCAGCTGACTACTTCCACAATCTCCCAACTTCAATCGTTGTAAGGGAGTATGGAGGTGATTGGACCTTGCGTAGCTCCATGTAAGGGTGAGGGACCTGCTTTTCTTCGCTTTAGGTAAGGATGCAGAGTTCGCATTCCTCCTCAAAGATCTGGGAATGGCGAAGTGGAAATCATGGTCGTGATCGAAACAAACCGAACACGGCTGACGTGCTCCGTGAAGCTCGCAAAGAAACAAGCAAGGACGACTGGTGGCAGCAATCGTCCGCGTCTGTCCATGGTTTCTCGACAAAGAACCACTTTTCACAGCCCGAACAAGCTTCTGAGGCGGAACCACCGAAGGAAAATGCTCGCCCACTCAGGAGACCGGCGAAGCAGCAGCAGTCGTCGTCCCCACATGTCCCTGCAGAGGTGAGTAAACAGTGGATAAGGTGGGGTCTGTCAATTCATGATGCCCATACCGCACTTGCAGGTTTATGTAGGAGTAAGTCATGGGTCGCAAAATGCTCGAGGAAAAGGAACTTGTAAGTGGTTGGACTGTAGGGGATTGTTTGGCTCTCGCTAAGTGAAAACGCTACTGTACTGCGGATTGGCAGTTATCAAGGCGGTGTCTCCGAGCGCGGTTGAATTGGAGGGCAGTGCATCGACTAATGGGAATAATCAAAATGATTCTATAAGTTTCCAGTTTTCCGAAAATTCTGTTTTCGATTTGCAAGGAGCTCCGGAAGTGTACATGCTAGGCAAGGTGGGTATGCTCTGTAGACTATCCAGAGCTTGTTCATTTGAGATAAGTTGTATTGCAGCAAATCGGAGCGCGGGTACATGCGAAACTGAAGAAGCTTGAAAATATGGTCATTGTGTTAAGCTTTCCTGATTTTCAATCATTTAGTCAGGTTTTACCTGAGACCAGTACACCAGTGAGCACACAAGAGGGACTTCTGTTGCCATTGCTATCTGAAGCTTTTGGTGAATTGGGTGATGAAACGAACGAAGAACAACAGCCTCAGCTTCGTGTGACTTGTGCTATGCTAAGTGATGGAGAATGGGTGGATGCGCTGGGCTATATAGTGGAGGAGCTCTCTTTAGAATACGAAACAATCCTGTGGTACAGCGATCCTATACAGCTGCGTGCACATAGAGAAAGAAACCATTCAGAAGCTGCTATCAAACTGCGTCGAGCATGCGTTAACTCGATGAGGGTAGCTGTGCAGCTCTTGATGCGGTGCTTCGCAAGGGCAATTGAATCTGACACGTCCATGCTCGTCTTTGATTTCGGAATAACGGGATCTGGGACAGTCAAGTCCATTCAGAATCTGAAATTGGTTGCATTTCCTGTCAGTGCTCGTCAGGGCTCCTCTGGTAAAGGGGAGACATCTTACTGCTGGCAGGAGTTTGAAGAAATCTCTCAACAGACGTACGAGACTGCTCACATAGGTCTCTTCCAAAGGGCGCGAAATAATTCCAGTGTTCAGAGTTTTGCAGAGGCTATTGGGTTGGATTCTTCCTTGTTGTTTTGTTCGTTGTTCTCATGTGACGACCAATTTGATTCAGTGAGACGGCTTTTACTAGTTAGCGACGCGCTACGGTATTCGAAATCGTTCCCTGTTATGAGATCAACACGCGTAGAAGCGCTCATTTCCATGTACTGTCAATTGATTGTGTCAGCCGAACGGAAACAAGGGGAAAGGTAAACCTACTTGGTATTATTAGAGCTTCTGACGGTGTCGATAACTGTACATTGGTTGCGCTACAGCGGTACGAGTCCGAACCAACATCAGTCGGTGAAAGCTGAGGATGGTAACGAATCTAGTACGGATGCGCAGGTAAGAGATCTTCGGTACATTGTCGTTGCTTTTGACATACTTTGAATGGATCCTCTACAGAGGGAGAAGCGGCTCTTACAAAAAGAGCTGCAGAAGTCTAATATGGAATGCCAGAGATTAAGACAAAGAGCAGAAGCGGCAGGTGTCGATGTTGATGGCAACGATGGTGATGTAACCAGTGCTGCAGAGAAAATTAGTTTGCTCCAACAACGAATCGTATATCTAAATCATGTAATAGCGGACCTAAAACGTGATAACTCTACTGCAGCTTCTCACCACAATAATGAGGAAGTTAAAGTGAGTATCGCTCTCAGATTAACGACCCGCTCTATTACCAGAGCATGTCAATGCTTGGTACAGAGACTTAGCGACATGTACTACCAGCAATTGGCCCGAGAACAACAATTAAAAGAGGAGGTAGAATACCTTCGGAATCGTTCCAACCCACAGGACGGCTCTGGAATTCAACAATCTAACGTGGAACAAGTAAGGCAAGAACGGGACAGATATTACAACGATGCAGAATACTGGCGAATGAAAGCCGAGTCGAATAGCATGAGGGTTAACGGTGAACAAACTAGATCAAACGAAGACCTTGAACAAGTTAAGCAACAACGCGACCAGCTCCAGAACGAAGTGAATCGGCTACGTGGTTTGCTTCCTCCGACGGAGGGTTACGTAGACTCATACCGTGAAGACAGGAGTACGGACACGGTGTCGTCTATGAGAAAGCGCATTTCTTCCTTGGAGACGGAGGTATGAATTATTCTGTTTTCATTGGAATATCACGATGATGGTACAGCGGTTTACATACAGAACAATAAGCTCAAGGAAGAGCTGAGGGCAGGTTACTCCTCGAGCGAGAACCCATGGGTTGAACAACTAGTGAGTTGCCTCCATACTCTTATTTTGAGGGTATCCCTAGACCAATTCCTGCCATTACGTTTACAGAAGCAAAGGGAAAAGGAGCAGATAGACTTGATGACGACCCGGGCGCTACTGGAAAGTGAAATCCAACAGATGAAAGTACGCGTCGGGATGCCTCGGTCGTTGCCGAAGGCTCGTATTGATATAAGTCTTTGTATCTTATGCAGGAATACCATCGACGCACTGTAAAACTGCTAAAGGATAAGATTGAAAGCATGAAGACACAAGCTCGAGAGGATTGGACTTGACCTTTCCCGTTGGATAAAGTTGTTGCAACGTGCTTTAAATTAAGAAGAGAATGAGTCCTTGACAGGGATTATGCCACTTGAAATGCAAGCGGAACCCTCTACAATCCTGCTATCCTTTGCTGGAACGGCTTCCGGTAGAGGACCGGCGACTACCACGCGAAGTTTTCCGGTCACTTAAGGTGGTTTCTGCCTTCTTTTGATGGCGTGGGGATTTACGCATATGGGGCGTAGGGTATTGAATAGACTTTCGTCGCGATGGATTAGTAGGCGGAAGCTCCACCCCCTCGTTCCGAACTGTTTTCTTCGGAGAAGGATCTTCTGCTGTCTTGGAGTGGCGTCTATTTGTGCCCTCCTGTCTGGGCTGTACCTGTACGATTCCTCCAGTGCTTTGTCTTCTGCTAGGCTTCCTCGATCCCCGCATTGGCTGGTGTTTCTGTTCCTTCGACGTTTCTTCTGCTAGCAGGTGCAACCAGTATTAATAATGGTGTCGATAACACGCACATGCGCTCTTTCTTCATTAACATTACTTACGTCTTGTGTCTTGGGATTCGGGGTTGGGGGATACCCCAAAAAATACTTCCACATCATCGGCTCTCGGTTTTATGGACCTGCAATCGAGCGATATTAACTGCTCCATAACGCTGATGTGGGCATAAAATATTGGTTGCAACTTGCACCTACCCTTGTGACACGGATGAGCGACGTTTAGCACGCTGCATTGAAACCTTGCGATGCCTTTCCCCTTTACTTTTTTGCGACAGCTCTTTCGTCCGAGTTTTGTGATAAATAAGCTTCGCGATTGCTGCCGAGAGTACAAACGAACCCAATGCTATTAGTAAAAAGACATAAAGCGGATCAAATAGTGCTGCAATCCCTTTCGATCCTTGGTCACCTAATACTGTATAAAGACAAAAAATGAACGATTCCTCTTCCTAACCCACGCTGTCTTCCAGCCGAACATACCTAACGCTGGCAGCAGAGTAGAAACCACTGCCACCACTAAAGCCACCTCGGGACGTTTGTTTCCTAGCACGTTCGCACGGCGTTCGTGCTTAGCTCTAGATGAGGTCATTTCAGATATTTTTGCCCTTCTAACACACCATGCTCACCAGCAGCATGCGTTGAACCATCAGCCGTCGTTCGCGAAGAAGTCTCCGCCGCACAAAAAAGTAAGAGCCGTTTACTGGTGGACCTAGCACTTCTGCACTCTACCACTGGTTCCCATTGATGAAGGAGGGAACCCTCGAAGGCTAAGTAGCACTGTAATGGGAGCCGTCACAACCGCAGTCGCTTCGCAGCAGAAACTGACGTTGACGGAAAGGTCCTAGTGGTAATTCATACTGTTTCCTTGGGATATTGTTTCGTGATATAGAATTGTAACTAAACAATATTTGGATGAATTACAATCTTGAAGCAAATTACAATATAGTATATGTGCTATATGCTTGAAAATGAGTGCTTGGTCCATAGACCGGCGGTCGCACTGTGCACAGCGTACGTCGCAACTGGCTCGTGATGGTTCATCCACGAACTACCATTTGAAGAACGGCAGAACCACATGGCGGTGGTGGATTAAAAGCTTACAATGGACGATGCATAAAGGGAAAGAAACTATACAACCCAGCCAACTCGAGTCAAGATAGTTAAGTTCCTTGGAGTTACGGAATTTACACCTTGTCTAGATTCTTAAGGATTTTTTATGAGGGACAAATTATTTGAGTAGAACGCCAATGTTTCATTGCACCGATGATCGGGAGAGAATTTCTATAGTCGACGCTCCACTATACGCCATGTAGATTGACGAGAGAGAGTAGTTAACTACAACTAGAGCTCGAAACTGCCTCTCCAGGTAACAGGAAGCCGGGATGCAGGTTCTACGAAATATTCAGTTGAAACAATTATTGAAGGTTTTGAGTGTGTGGATAACCGGAAGGAGGCTACCTTCCTCGGTCTCGGGAGTCTTTCTGTTCACCTGAGCTGATGTCATCATCAGGTTGAACACTTCCACCAGCCATAAACTTTCGCCCTCGATTTGTACCTCGACGAGGTGCTATACGTATGTTGCTGCGGACCTGCCTTGAACGTTTGTCTTCCTCCGTTGCCCTATTAGAGTCTCGAGTATTGGAAATTGCGTGCGATCCGTTGTTTGTTGGAGAGCTGTCCCTCCGTTCTACCCCTTGCAAATGCCGGGGCCTGAGATGTACATAGCATCAAGCGACAAAACATATCGTAAACAGGGACGGTCGCTGGTAATTTAAATAATGTAGGCTTACGAGTGAGTATACCCAACAGCAGAGGCCTCAGTCGGACTCCTCTGCGTTTGGTTCGCATGGTTGCTTTCGTCGTCGATCGCTATACTCGTCATCGTCCTGCATCATTAAGTAGCAGACCCAGTGAGCTATCCCAGCTGTGAATATATACATGTACGAAAGACAGCCAAGTACTCACGAGTCGCCAGTCTTGCCTTTCGGTCGCTTTGGGCTGGCCTTAACTTGCTGCTGTCGCACAGGCGAAGCAGCTGTTTGGCCTTGTCCTTTCTTTCGAGCTTCGTCGAATTCTTTCTTGTACTTTTTGTATATCCTTGCCGCTATCAAAATTGCGACCAAAAATGATCCTCCGATGATTACAAGAGGAATGAGGGGGTCTTCAATGAAGGCTCCAAACCCAGTCTCCGCCGCTTCCGCCAGACCTGAGAGCAGGCATGCAGTTGTCGAGTGACATTCTTTCCGAACAATGTACGTGTTCAGCTTACATGAATTCCCCGCAAAGAGGAGAAGCACCAGGGTTAATGATGAAGGCGTCATCCTTTGTCCCTGAACTGCTCTGCGTGGAGGGTATTCCACCAAGGAAACTGCCTCGCGGACAGTTCCCTGTAACTGCAGAACCATATACACCTTTACGTAAGGCGCCTCACGAATGACACCTTCCCCATCACGTGACGAAATTCAGCGAACTACGTGGAAAACTAACTAAAAGAGTGCAACAATTACAATAGCGAGTTGCAATTGCTGGTACATGGGTATGCTTCAACTTGACCGTCCTGTTGAAGCGTGGGGTCCCAAGCTGTAACGCACCTCAAGACTTGTGCCTGAGGCTCAAGTCTCTCAACAGGACGATTTTGTTGTATTTCTCAACTCCAACTATTTCAGTTGTCAATGCTATGAGGTTAGAATGGATAGATGGCCCATATGCTCACGTAGAGTTCCGAAGTTCTGATACATTTGAGCAACTGATTCATTCGAAGGAACTACTTCGTAGTGCTAGAATTTTGTTCTTTCCAAACCAACGTATTAACAGTTAACTAAGCTTCCGGGTCCATGGAACCGAGCTATCGATTTGCTGTTACTACTAGTTCCAGACACCTATACTACCCAAATGTACACGGTCGCGCACAAGAGTCGCCTCGAGGATGATCACTCGTCTTCACCATTCCACGAAGGAACAACCTCTCTGGGACTATGGATGGGATTCACAGTATCATCTAGGCGATCTCCCATATTTCGCGCATCGCCAGACTTGACATCAAATTTCCGCTCTTGCGGACTTACTCTGGTGTCAAGCTGACGGGAAGAAGGAGATACTGTTGCCTTATTTAGACCGCTTTTCGATGAAGCCCCCCGGTGTAACTTTGGCTTCGGTTTGACAGCTAAGCGACTACTCTGGGACTTGAACGACTGTTCATGTTGCACTTGTTTCCCCCACGCTGCGTTATTTGAGCTCACCATGCCTTTGTTGCTGCGAGGTTGTTTCCCGCCAAAACCTGTTGACCGAAACGATGGTTGCACCTCTGCGCCAGGACTCGAGTTAGGTGGAGTCTTTAGTGTATGCTGTTTTACTGCCGATTGTGGCAAAGCCTTTCGCGAAGATGGCCCCTGTTGAGCCTGCTCTTCAGATGGTCCTTCTCCTTCAATTCTGTGGAACAAATGAGAAAGAGTGTAAGGAGGGATGTTAAGCATTGTTTAATGCAGTCTCCGTCGAATCGACTTACCTCACTTCGTTTTCAGCGGCCTTCGTATGCAATGCATCTCGCAGATTCTTCGGGATAGCAGTTGCTCTATAAATCTTCAGAGCCAACAACAGAGCAACTCCGAAGGAGCCCGCTACGATGCCCAATGTAACCCCCAGGTTGTTAGCAAATCCACGTAAGCCTGCATTGGACGCTGCATAAACTGAGTGGGTCCAGGTCAGCCCATGTACGATGATGAGGAGGAGAGCCGGTAGTCGATCCGCACGCTTTCTGGCTCCCCGTTCAGACGCTTTCCAGAGGATCATTGTAGCTTTGACTTCAGCAACACATGTTTACGTAACGAGGATATAATATTTGACAGAAGAGGCTCCCTCTCAGTGCTAAGAGTGTGTATACGTTCTACCAGCAGTTCCACCCGTGGCTCTGCTGCCCACCACTCTTTCCTGAAAGCAGACCACCACGAGAATTTGCAAGGAGAAACTAGTGTGCAGTCCTATAGCAATAGCACTCTGTAAGCAATACCACTTGTCCTGTCGCAACTTCTGTATCTGCTCTGGAGGGGGTGTGTGTGGTACTTCAACCCCCTGTACTGGAAGTTGAACCAACACAAGACGTGTAACTGCTTCTCAAATTGAATGGCAATACCTCATAGACCTGGAAAAGTTAATAACCAGCGATCTATAAAGCGAGATGTCAGCACTCTTTCCAGTGTTTAGTGCTTCTGGGGATACCACGGGAAGGTCAGGTAGAATCCAAAGATGAAATTCTGAAGCTCAATGTTCTGATTGTTGGTACAACTCCTCTGTGGTACCATCAACGTCCGTGCCTCGACGAGACCACAACGATGGCAGGAATCATGAATCACAAGTCTAGGTGCATCAGTGACCGCTAAATACGGAAACACACTCAGATTTTTGGAGAGCGGCGGCGCTACAGAGATGCGCGAAAGCAGCTGTAGTACACATGTAAGTACATAAACTACGGCTCAACTATCAAAATGGAAACATGCATTTGTAGATGTATAAGCTATCTGGACATGATGAGATTGCAGCGACACATGCACCACTGCTTCAATCTTCCGTATCAGCAGAAGTTGTTGCAACGTCCACTTTAGGAACCTTTGTCATTCACTGTGAAAAAGAAGGAATTCCAGTGCAACAGTCTGTAACCTTGGGAAGCGCTCCAGATAGGTGAATCACCATTGATGTAGAACCCTCCCTCTAGGAAGAATGTACGATCTACCGTATCGATATCCATATCTCTACTTGTGGTTGTCTTCTTCAGGAAACGTTCCACCTCGTTTACCATCCTCGTTGAGGGGAGTAGAACAGTACTTCTTTTTGTCCCTGGATTTTGGCTTGAGGGTAAGAGTGCCATTCTTCTTGCGCCGGTGTGATGCCGTGGAACCACTCTCAGCACCTGCTGCCGAGCGGGTAGCCCCAGAAACTGGTTCGCGTACATTAGACCTTTGCTCATCGCTCTCAGATGAACGAACTTCCGCTTTACTTGTTGTTGGATGCTCAGTATAATCGTAGGGAACAGGAATTTCATGATATGAATTCTTCAATTCCCCCGTGTCAGACGCACGGAAGTCGGGCTCTGCATCTCTGTGATGATTCGGATCATCTAGCTCGCCTTCGACGGCTATGTGAATCTCTCCCTCACCCTCACGGTTTCTGACAAAATAATAAAAAAGCAACGAGCGTGTCCAAATACTGCTAAATCCTTTGTTTGTGTCAAGACACTTACTGCTCGTCAGAGGTAGTCACCCTTTCTGCTGGCGCGAGTTGTAGCTCTTCCCTCTCTCTTCGTCCCTTAAACGTTTGTATCGGAACAGCAGTTTGTCGATACAATCGAAAAGCCCCTAGTATTGCAAGTAAAAAACAGCCGGCGGTGATTCCGGCTGTAGCAGAAGGGTGGTTTGCGAACCCCCGGAGGCCTTCGACATCTGATCCAGCGGCAATAACTGCATGCCGGTTGACACGATCGTGACAATTCAGGAAACTCTCTCAAACTGACAACGTGAATTTACCATACACACCTAATTGGGGATTGTTAATGACTATAAATCCGATGCTAAGAAGCAGAGTTGCTCTAAACGTCATTATCCGCTGCGCCGAAGCTGAACAAAAACCACCGGTTGAAGACACAGACTCAAGTCGAACGATACGATACAATGACCACTTCCAAACTCGTAGCTGTTAGCGCATTTCAAACTACTTACTTAATCATGCGCAGAGGTGGAACCTCCTGAAATTGCGTCTATGCACTTGTGTGGCTGATTCAACAGTCAACAGTTTTGCCAATCTAGTCGCTTTATAAAGCGCCAAGAGTGATCTCATAAATTGTTGACTCGTGCACCTTATCAGTCTGTCTTATAGCAAACGTATTCACCACTTCGAACAATCAATACAAACTGTGTTACACCATGTTGACTTACAATACAACCCTAACGCTGGCTTGCTTGCGAGCCTGTGCGACCAAGGAGCGACATCACGCGCAAGTTACAACAGCTTGTCGGGTTCCATTTTTGTTTAGCCTCTCATCCAAAGTACTATTGAGTATCACCAAACAAGAATGGCATGTGGAGTGAGGTTGGAAATGGTTGCGATGACATGAATGCATGGCATTGACGCCGACCGTGCTACAGACGTGGCGGGGTAACAAAGTACACACATGGGTAAACTCCCGAAGAATATAGTGAATCAGTTGCAGTTCTGGAGTTCAAGAAGTGGCTACTATCCATTCATCATAATGAAAAAGCATGCTAAATATCCTATCGAACCCATAAGGTTCCTTCTGTGGGGTGAGGGACATTCTGGTCACATCTGTTCCTCGGGGCTAGCTACTGATAAGTATACATACCAGTATGTATGTTGCACTCGCGTATGTTTAATAAGGACTACAGTTGCGAATATCTTGTCGTGACAGTATGCTTTAAATACTTAGTTAAAATATCGGTAACCTTTGTTGAATTCCACGTTGAAGCAGTCCAGAATTCCCAATGGAATTCCCATCCAGAGCGTAGAGAAAAACTGCTCTAGAATTCCTCTTTCTTGGCTGGGTTCATACCATAGTATAGAGCTGTGTTTGTTGCAACAAAGAGATATGCTGCTAACTTACTTAAGTAAAGGTGTACGAAGCCTCTTACGAAATTCATTTGTGATCCATTAATGGCAACAATTGCATAGCCAGTGAATCGAGAATTGCTTTTTACCAGAAAAAGGAATCGGTGGCATTTTCATCAAGCATTTTGTATGGGCAGTATTACTGTATACTTTGTGTTACAAAGGATTATCAGTGTTAAACATGTCTGGGGTATCGTCTGTACACGAGGTGGGAGAAATATTTGCCAACATCATTAAGACTGCGGCGGAGGATGGTTTGACACTACAAGAATTCGAGGAACAGGAATCGTTCTTGCTGGGAAAATTGAGGACTATTGAGCTTAGCACAACCAGAAAGTCTGAGCTGAGGTAAATTACGCGGTCATTGAACATGATTTTGTCACTAACTCTATCAACTGTGTTCAATTTTCAGGAGAATGGCAGTACTTATGTATAACCGGGCCAGGAGTACGCGAATGCATAACGACACTATAAAGGAAACAGTGGCTTCCATACGTTCCTTGGCATGTAAATTGATGTTCTCATTCACTGGTACGTCGGACTAGAGAAGGGTATAGTAAATACCGTCGAAGCAATTCTGCAACCTTCCTGTAACAGAGCCTCATCTTAGTAAGCTGCATCTCGAAAACATGCAATGTGCTCTACGCTGTGGAGTCCACTGGCAACAACTAGGACAAACAGCACAGGTAATTGGAAATGTCCAACTGATACTGGTTAGTCCTCTTCTACAATGTTCATAGCATCCGCATAGTACAGGCTCATGATATTCTGCAAATGGGAGAGCGCGCCTGGGTAGGTCATCAACCACGATAGTATGTTCATCCATTCATAACAATCGGGGTATCGGTATGCAATCTCTGCACAGGACTTAGTGGGAATGTCGCGTCTTCAAGCAATCGTTCCAAGTGAGTCCCCAAGAAGGTTGGTGAGACAAACGCAACTTCTGCACGATCGATCCGCAGAGAGCAAGATGGAAACAACAATGGGCTGGATCGCTGACCTATTTATCCAGAGAGGTAAGCAAGAGTTTTGGTCGCCCTCAGTCTGTTCTATTGTCATTAAACATTCTTCAACCTTCCGGAGTAATCCTGCAGCCACAATAGAGGTAGAAATGGAGCAACTAAACTTGGTCACCAACGGGGAAGGGACGACAAATGCTCTACAGCGTCTCAAAGTTCTTAGAGAAGAACTGATACCTCACTTCTCGTCAAGAGATTCTGTCCACTCACTTCTGCTGAAAGAGTACCACCTAGCAGTGGAGAAAATTGAGGTACTTCTCGGAAAACCGTAGCATTAGATGTACCCTTCGAGAAACACCAGGAAAACATGTTATGCAGACTGAAAACACTGCTTTTGCAATCCCCGTGCTAGAAGAGCTCGTAAAAGAGTTTAAATCCATGGAACAAAAGTCTACGTCTGAGACTCCCATGTAAGACAAAATAGTGACCTGGACGAGGAGTAACTAGTATCCAAGTCTACGTCCCCCGCAGACCGTTACTGTCTTCACTCCTCCTGCTGGCAGAGAGCTATATTGAACAGAAACAGGTACGGCGATACTAGCAACTAGACCAAGAAAGATACCATCCATGACAAGACAATCGCGTATGCTCTTTGAACAGGCCAAAAAATGTCGAGACGTGCTCGAAGAGCTCAACCAGTTTTCCGAAAATTCCAGTTTGTTCGCAGCCAAAACTGTCATCCAATTCAAACTTAAGATAAAATTGGACGAACTGGATTTTGATGAGGCGCTGCGAGAGCTGAAGGAGATTCTTTCCATAAGAAAAGACAGCAATGATGGGAAAACCGAACAGAAGAATGCCCTCCTTCCTTGGGAGACCATCATTGAAACAGTATGCCTACCTTGCTGCCTCTGTACCACCGGAGAGCAACTGGAACGCTTCACCAGCTTGATTTCTCAAGAATTTAGTGGTAACTCACAGCTGTCTTCCCTTCAACATTGCATAATTGTCTCTATAATGAGAAACGAGAAGTTTCAAGACATGGAGTCTTTAGGGAAGGTTGTAGCGTCTGTTGTGGAAGAGATGAGAACCTGCTCCTCTGTAGATACGACCACACGGAGAAGTTGGCAAACTCTCCTATGGAATATGGCATATGAAGGTTACGAGGAGTCCGACTTCGTTGCGTGTCAGAAGTGGAGCAAAATCTTGGGAACTCTCGTGTCTACTTCGCAGCAGAAGAGTGCGCTCTATCGGCTACAGGCCTCCTGTGCCTTGCAGGATGACAATATCGAGGCAGCAAACGCACTGGCAAATGCTGCAGTGCAACAGTCCAAGGATATTTTCTCTCTAATGGTCAAATTCAAAGCAATGGTATGCGTCGTCAACTTCGTTTCGTTCTCTCTTGATGCATATACAGCGTGCCTGCTAGTCCAGATTCGAGATCCCCTGATGGATCCTGCGGATCTTAAGGAAATAATGTCGGAACTACTAATGGGGGAAGGTTGTACTGCGCACCACATCGCTTTGGCTGCTCACGGTATGTGTTTCATGATCGTTGATCCCTTGAACCGAAGCTAAGCCACTCCTATTGCTGCAGAAGCAATCAAGTACGGCAAAGTCGAAATTGCAGAGATGCCACTGAAATCCCTATTAGAGAGGGACCCTCTGCCTGCTTCCGAGCATTCCGCTTTGAAAGTTCTCCTAATCGCAAATGAGCTCATCGAGCTACACATTAAACAGAAAGATGAAGGATCCGAATCCCTGACAGTCGCAGTGAAAAACATCGCAGATATCTTTCTTCGATTGAACGCAATCTTTGTGCAGTGCTCAGAAAGGTCCAGTGTACAGCAACTGGGTGACGCTCAACAAATGCTCTGGGTTTTTGGTGAAAGCCTAAAATTTGCCATTCTTAGTTACCAACACTCACTCTTGACAGAGGTTACAGTATGTCTGGAGCTAGCGCTGAACGTTTTAAAACAGTTCGGAAAGGAGTACGACCTCGTAAGTTTTCAAGTAGTTGTCCAGCAAGAAGCTCCGTACATTTAGTAAGCTGCATGCAACAGGAAGCTTTAAATGCAATGATTAGCGTCATGTTAGCATCTGCGCACGCAATGAAGGCTCTGCATAATATTGCTGACGGGACCAATTTCGATGAGGACGCTGGTAAGGACTGTGCACGACATACAGAAAATTATACGGCGTTCACAAGTTGAGATACGATGACAGAGATGAAAAAATCAGTTTTCGACGACGCTACATTGGCGCTGGAACTACTCCTCGATAGCAAAAGCCGATTCCCAGAAAGGCAAGACGATACATAACGACGCATTTTGCAAATAGGGATAAAGGGTCACTTGCCTAGTCTTTGCAGAGGTGCTCATGAATGCTTAGATGCTTGTCCCCAAAAAATATTGTCTGGATTCCCCAGTTCTCTCTTGAAATACTTGAGACAGCTCGATGTGAAGCAGTGGAACACGCTTGTGACCTCTACAGAGGTTGTCTTGAGGATAATCAAGCGGGACGCCGAGCATGTACGGGAGGTAAGTCGGCCAAATATCTTTACCAAGACCGTTGCACGTTTATATCACCCCTTCAACACATTGTGCAGGCATTGGAGCAGTTGGATAATTCCCAAGACGGAGACGGGGGCGTTTTTGAATACCTGTCTCAGTGCTCCGAACAAGTGTGGCCGGACAACGTTGACTTGCAGGAGAACCTCCTCAGAATTGCGTGAGTGCTACCATCATAGCATTGCCTTAGCTCAAGATATTTCTTCTACAACGGCAAGTGTGCTTTGCAGGTTGCGCCGATATACAACCTGCAATGACCAGCAGCACTCAAACGATATCATGCGTTCTTGTAGGAAGCTGCTGGAAATTCTGCCACCTAAGGCTGACAAGATGGACCTTTTGAACCAGGTGAGACACCCCCAAGAAACAGCAATAGAACCCTTTTATTCAATACTTTATGCTGCGTTTGCAGGCAAAAACTGTAGCTACTGATCATTCTGAGGACCTTCAGAGTAAGCAGGATTCTGAGTGGATAGCTACGGAAGCCTGGAACATCGGTGTGTTTCACTTTCGACTCCATCAATTCGAGAAGGCAGAACGCTATATGCATACTGCTCTTTCGTTAGCCAGAGCGTCGACTTGCTTTGAAGAAGACATGCTCTCCGAGCTAGATGAAAAGTACAACATCCTGCTCAAGTACAAGGACACGGATAAGGAACCTTCAATGAAAAACGCATTCTTGCATGGGTTTGGGGTTCCAACCATTTCCAAGGAAATACGCTCGAAAAAGCAAAGAAGCATTGGGTCCATTCCAGTGAACTTCAGTACGGCTACCTTTGGGGAGTACCTAGGCACATTGTCCCCGCCTGCGACACAACAACAAACTTCACGTTCAATAGTCAGCCGCAGTACCGTGGCATATACCCCGTCGAAAGGACTAGAGAGTGAAGACGAAGCTGATAGCCTTGCAACACCGGTACAAAATGTTGACGAGAGCGACACAAACATGTATGGCGCAGTCACAGTTGGCAACAGCGAAGATTAAGGAGGAGGCTTCCTCAAGCCTTCCTGGCAGAGACTAGCACGACTCTGAGTTGACACACTTTCCGAAGGAAATTAAACGCGAATGATATTGTGTTCATGATCAACTTGTCGCTGAGCTTGTCTGTTCGATTCGCATGTTTGTAGCACCATGTAGACAGATGAGGCCAAGTATAGGAAGTTATGTCGTCGACAGTCCCGTCGTGGAACCCTTCACCTCTCAAAATGTACTTATACTCGCTAAGAGTGACGAAGCGGACGTTCATCAGCGTTTCAACGAACCATGTGATAACATTGTTAGTCCATGTACGTTCGGGTTTCTCATCAGCATAAACTACGTCGATCAGCGCTACGTTCCCACCTCGCTTCAGTGAGGCATACGCTTGAGTGAAGAAACTGCGTCGGCTATTGAAGTGGTAGGCGCAATCCAAGGCTGTAATTGCATCAGCAGCGTCTATGGCATCGCCGAGTTGTTTGCTACGATTTTTTAACTCCATCGCTGTTGCCGTCAAATCAGCGTCAGTTCCGAGCACGACACTTGTATTCTGCGCACACACCAAAGCATCTTCATAACCACGGCCACAATTAGTTTTTTCGTTCACCACACACATTTAAGTGCGTTGTTTTCGTTCGAGCATACTCGTACTGTTTCCGAGTGGCAGTGATGCCTACGACAGAGGAGTTCCTGGGCGCTACTTCTTCGGTCAAGAGCCGTAATTGGTCACCACCTCCAATTCCCACGTCTGCCAGGTAGGAGGATCATGAATACCGCAACACGTGACGTGGTACCCTCTGTGTATCCCAACGTACCAATTATCACCTCTGGATTGGTCGAGGACTGGCCAATCTTGGCGGCATCATACATTAAACGAGCAAGCGCTGCAGCAGCGCGTGGGAACTCTTCAGGGGATCCACGGATTTCAACGTCTTTCCAATACCCAAAGTTGAACCAACTCTGTTCGTGCGGATCAGCACCGCTGTTCAAGATAGAGACCACGGCCGCGTATTGGTCGAAAGAGGAGACAGCGTACCACAGAGCAGCGCTTGCAGCACCAGCTGCGACGGTGCCTGCAAGCCTCCAATTCATTGCGATGGATGTACCACAAGGACACTGTGGTGGGTTTGTGAATTCATTGCATGATACAACGTCCACAAAAATCAAAAATTACTTGACTATGTTATGGGGAGGTTTTCTATATCCTCCGGCCCGTATTCAATCCGTAAACCTAATATCTGTTTAATCTCGGAGCTGGTGAACTCCCACGAGAACATCTTACTTTCACTGTCTTGAAACAACTCCGCAATCTCTTCAGGAGTTTCATAGCAAAGCAACTGGGCCATTTGCATGAGCCGACTCAGCCGTTCTTTTGTACTTCGACCTCCTCGGGAGGCGAAGAATTCAGCTAGTTTGCGAACATCCTCATCGAACGCTAAAGCACCCATATAGCTGAAGCGCTTCCGCAGCATATGGGATTCAATCTGAAGAAACCACAACCCGCTATTGATAACTAACTGCACAACCTAGCGAATATGAAGGGCATAAACACTTACCTGCTTGGAAACATAAGAGGCGATACGGAGCATGAATAAATGCGAACTCTCTTCATCTAGTGTTCTCAAGAAACCATCTAATATCCGATCGAGTGCCGTGAGAAACTCATTCGAGAAGACATCATAAGTCAAACGAGTGCTTTCTTCAGTAAAGTCGTACTGAAGTAAACTGTGTTTTCCCTCCATGACAGTCATTGCCCCTCTTAAACGCGGGCTTAGCAGGGAGCAGAGTCTCCCTACAACCTCTGTTAACGCGTTAGACAGTTCATTGAGCGCGGACTCCAATTGCTCCATGGCGATGCTCAGTTTTACAGCATCTTTATTTTCTGAATTTTTCATATTTTCTCGCTGTCCCGAGTAGACTTCTTCCAACTCGTCAGGAAAAGCTTCCTCAAGTTCGTTAAACAAAGTAGAAACGAGGGTCTCTGTCATTTGGCGCGAAGTACTGAAGCTGTTGACAGCACAAGCTGCCGCAATTATGCCCGGCGACAAGCCACCAAAGACTGTCTCCGAAGAATCCTCAAACGATGCTTCTGTTGATGATCCTTTTGTTACAGGCGAACGCGCGGCAAAACTTTTCGTCGCTGGAGACATACCCGTGGAAGACGCTTTGCTCCGGGGTTTGCTCGGCGAGCCTGGAGCTCCAGATTCCCAGAAGTCTCCTATTAGCTTTTCTCCAAATTGTTGGAAGCCAGGCTTATCTTGATTGATGGACCCCTTCGAACTCTTTTGTTGTTTTTGTTGTTGTTCTTGGTACCGACGGAACTCTTCAAATTCCCGTAGAACCTTTCGGACAGCTGGGCTGGTATAGGTTTCGCTACTGTCAACATCTTGAGCTGCCGAGCCCTGCTGACCAGCATGACTGCGAGCACTCCGATACCTATTTCTTCCAGCTCCATCGTTGAGATCGCATTGTGCGTAGTGTTCCAGAATTGAGCGTAACGTGTGAATAGCCTTCCACTGTGAGAGACTTTCTCGAGGGAATACTTGGTCAAGGCACTTTCGCGACTGATCGTCTAGAGATGTCGTAGAGGTTTCAGTAAGACTGTCGACAACGAAGTTAAAGGCGGCGCATACCGCATCTACATTTCCAGTGGCGATGGCCCTCTTTGCGGTTTTCTGTAAAACAAACACCGAGTCTTCAGCTATTGAGGAAGTGGTAGGTTCTAACTCGACCATCTCATCATATATTATTGCCTGCAGGAGTAATGTGTAAAATATGAGTAACATACTCCTCTTGAATTTTGTAAACGAACTTACCTTTGTTATGCCTCGCTGAACAGCGGCTTGCTCAAAGTGCGTGTACAATGAAGCAAGAACTCCTACCGTCTGGAATAGCTCTCTATTGTCTTCAACACTGGATTTTACCTTTAAAGAGGCATTCCCTTCTGCTAGTACAGCACTATCCCAATCCTCAGCTTCTCCCAGAAATGCTCTAAAATACGACATACTCCTTTGCAGGGTTAATGCCAATTCATCCATACCTACGTCCACATTCTCCTGCTTCAGCATGTCCAATCCATCACCTTGCAGTGGTCCATTCGTATCAAGTTTCGAAAGACGTAGTAATGCTTGCATTCGTTCTGTATATTGGAGTCGATCGAGTAATTTCGCCCCAACTTCACTTGTTAACTCATGCAAGGACTGAAGAATGAATTTGGCTGCTTGCGCTGTATCAGTCGATTGAATACGCGTAGATCCAGCAGCTGTCGGGTTTTGTAGCTCTTCGTTTTGAGCGCTGCGAACAATGTCCATTCCTCCTTCCAGAGTATCCACAGCGGATCCAAACAAGGATGATATAAGGTCTAAAAATGACTGTACATCCGAAATATTGACACGCTCAACCAATTTCAGAAGAGTTGCCACCTCAAATCGTTCCGATAGTATGTGGTTCTGTTGAGGAGAATCAGAAGTAATATAGTTCTCCATGAGGTCTTTAAATTCCCCGAACAACTGCACTCTGAGAAAATTGGCTAATTTCTGCCAACCAAAGTTTGCACACCCTAACTGGGCCAATCTCCGGCAACAATTTGTTACCTCTTCAGCCTTCATAAAATGTGATGCTTCCTCCATGTTACTCATTATAGCAGAGATTATTTGCTTCTCGTAATCCCTCATTTCTTGTTTTTCCTGCTCGTCTATGGGTAGTCTTGTTTCGATTTTCCGAAAGGTGCGAATGTTTTCTGCTGCAGTGGCTATGTCTCCCTCCTGAATGGCGTGCTTAACTTCGGATGTGCATTTCTGTAACTCTAATATATCATCGATTCTTGCGAGCGTGGTTTTCGCGTTTCGTTGTATTGCATCTAAGACTTTGATTCGGCTAATTGCTCTTCCAGCTTCCTCTCCGATTTTATTCAATTCCGATGACAGGTATGTAGTGTGTTCCATCATTGAGGGCAAGGACTCCAGAGCCAGTTGGACATCTTCCGTTCGACGTTCAATTTCTCTGTCCGAGAACTTGATTCCGGCAATGGCTGAACTCGCTTTTGAATGGCCATCTCCTGCTGCTTTGCTTCTATCTTCATCATCTTCGTCATAATGACGCTTATCTTGCGTTCCTACACTCTTTACATGGTGGTCCAAGGACTCCAGTTTCTGCTGATACTCCTGGATCTTATTTTCCACTTCCTCAACATCCGTCAGATTCTGTGAAATAAGAATTATGTTAGTCGAAATTAAAGCTCCACCCCTATACAGCGCATATGGCAATAGACGTACCCAGACATCTTGTGGCTGCTGCGGTTCGGTGTCCATGACGCCACTTCCCTCTGCACTTCATTCCATGCAACCCATTCAGAGCACAATATTCAAAGATACCTCACTCTGTGGTATAACCACAACAACAACACCCTCTGCATCCTCATGTAGGCAATGATAACTCATAGGAAGAGCATGAGTGAGAATCCGGGCCATGGGCCCGGATTAAGCTTCATTGCTTACAATAAAGCACGATAGAATTAATATGGCCCCATTGACGTTGCGTTGTTGTTGCTTTTCCTTGTATTATTGTCCGTGAATCTGGAGGGGCAAAAATTATTTTGATTCCATTCCTTGTTAGTCGGGGGAGAGGATGTCGTCTTCCGGCTCTGTCACACCAGCACCACCTATAAATGCTGCTCATATATCCTCCTCTACGGGCTCTTCTGCGACCACAACAGCTACAGCAGCTACGGCGTCCACCGTAGGGGTCAAACGCAAGGCGGAAACCGCATTGGATGGGAAGCAAACGAGCACAAGCACGAGCACGAGCACGAGCACCAGTAGTACGTCCACTGGGAGCTCAGCCAGTGCTAGCAATGGGGCTGCTGATGAGGCGATTGAGCAACTAAAACGAAAATTAAGCAAGACGCATCCTACGTCTGACGTTAGGCTCACTGACAGCCAGCATAGGAAGTTACTGGAATACTTTGAGAAGCGATTATTGAACAGATTTAAACAGTACCAGGACATTGTAAGTTCACATGCACTTGCTTCACCCCGGTCGTGCTCAACTCATGTCTTTGTTTAGGTTCAGAAGGCGAAACTAGAACGACAGACGGCCCAGAAAAAGGAAAACCAAACAGAGAAAAAGCCTGCCGTCAACGCCAAAACAGGCGCGACCGGCAGCGCTTCCAGCAGTATACCCAGACCAAGCTCGACTACACCGTCGTCGGTTGGGCGTGGTGGCGGGAGCTTCATCCAAAGCGTGTTGCAGAGTGCAAATACAGTCAATTCGAGGACAGAAAGAACTCAACAGCAAAGCCGATGCCTGTAAGTGTTCCACAAATGAGTTTGTTCCGTATAGTCGTGTTCATGGTTCACTTGATATTCTGTATGCAGGGAGGACTCAGCAGATGCTGTAAGTACGAGTGCGAGCGACGCCTAGTGGACTTTAAACTATTGTAATCATCTGGGCGATTTTACTTTTTTTGTTTTGCTTTTATACGCAGCGGTTATTCCAAGCAACTCTGTTGGATAGTAAATGGGATGGAAGCGAAGGGAAGAATTTGCGTGCCCGGACGAAGCCGATATCCTTTAACCGCGGAGGCAAGAATACTATCGTATGTTTTAGCGTTTCATACGATACAGGTTCGCTCTATTGCTTTTACTTCTTCACGTTCGTTGGGTCATACAGGTATTACAATGCGAGACAAAGCAGTCGACAGCGTACGATGTCCATAAAATATTCGCAGCGGTGAATCTAGTCATCGATCCCGACAAGGTGAAAGAGAATGTCTTGTTTCATATTGTGCTCCGAGCTAAAGAGGGTGGTAAAAGAGGACATGAAAGTACTATCATGGAAAACGGCAAAGCAATAAGTTACCAAGTAACTCAAGCTTTTCGCGAAGCAACTCATTGGCGGCCCGGAAAGTACGAACTGATAATTGGTGTGACTCTAAACGACTGTTTTTGAGTTGCTCCTAATGGAATGCAGACGACCATTACCGAAGAATGTGATCAGCATGTTGAGCAAGGAAGGTGAAAAGTTCTGGTTGAGGATACACATAAGGTGAGTTCCGCACACGAGGGTTTTGGTTTTCTCTTACGGGTTTACCAGGTTTTGTATTACAGTCCTGAAGGGTTTTGCTCATATATTAACGGACAATTCATTGCAAAGTCTCCCTTTCCCTCTCACCATGAGCTGAAGGAAGGAGATGAGCCCTATCTCCAGTTGCCTCACTCGGGTGATTATGGAGAACGTTCAACCTTGGTTGTACATGGCGCGTGGATGGGATATAGTGAAATGGATGCTGCCGCTGCTAAAGCGACACCGATCGTACAGACGACGAGTAAGTACCGGTTGTCATACTCTGAACGCTACATGATCTCAGCATGCTGCACAACTTCCACCAGGACCATCGCAACACGAGTACAACACGAAGAGGGTGCTAGTGAACAACTTAGCAATGGCGGTAGACCGCCAGGAATTAAAGAGAATATTTAGTGCTTACTCAAATGCAGATATAGAAAAGTTTGACCCGAATGCGTACGTTTGTCATTGATTGTGAAACTGCAAGTGTCCACCTATCATTTACGCCATTGTCTTGCAGGGGCTCCGCTGTGATCTGCTTCCCTGATGAAAAGATAGCCTCACGAGCGATCCGCGAAAAGAATGGGGTCCAGCTATTAGGCAAGTCTCTCAGAGTTTCCCCTGCTGAAACGCAAGGATCGGCCCCTGGGGCAAGAACGTAAGCCCACAACGATGTTGGAGCGGTTCCGGGTAGCGTTCACCCCTCACGCGGCGTAGTGTAACCTGTAGCATACACGTCTGCAACACTAATTCAAACAGCCCACAACTGGGCTCAGTGTCATGGCGGCAGTGTGCAACTTCAACATATCGAGTAAAATAGACACTTTTGTTGAATACACACTCCTGACCATGTCCTTTTGTATGTGGTGTTTTGGCAAAAAATACGCTATTGATTGATAACTATTATATTTAACCTTGACGCATTGAACCATGATAGCATGCAGTGTTGCATGCGTCAGTAGCGCATGACTCTAACTAAAGGGTGCGGAGGAGGCATATTCGGAACTATTGAGACGTAGACTATAGGTATCAGACCATGCATTCCTCGTCGGCAGGGTCTGGAGAAGGGGTCAATATTCGGGAGCAATGGAAAGCGGCGTCACCGTCTCCGAGTACAGACGGCCGCTCGTTCTCTTCCAGTTCCCGAGCTCCCTCCATGGATGGCCTCCATGTTCTTCGAGGAGGATCGATTGCCTCCCACAACGGATCGTTTCTGGATGACGAAGAGGAGGACGGTCCCGTCTTCTCGTGCAAAGTGCTCATGCTAGGAGAAAGTGGAGGTAAGCGGAATTGAAAGCGCACAATTTGGCAAGTTAACTGCCACTTGCCGCATTTCACAATTCTACCGTCAAAGGTTTGTCGTATGATTTGGTGTAATTTTGTGCGTGTGTGTTGTAACTGCAGTAGGCAAATCAAGTATTGTGAGCGCGTACCATTGGGACACATTTTCGACGTCCATACCGAGTACAATTGCAGTAGACTACGTGCAACATAAACAGTATGTTCCAAACCACAGAGCTTCCGTATTGGCGGAAATTTGGGATACTGCTGGGCAGGAACAATACCGTGCAGTAACGAGGTACGTCACATCGGATTCGTTCCTTCATACTCCAAAGCCTCCCACGTTCCGCATTTTGTTTGCAGGACGTTTTATAGGGGCCTATGCGCTGCGATGGTGGTGTTCAGTTTGACGGATGAAGAGTCCTTCAAGAAATGCTCACACTGGATAAGAGAAGTGCGCGAGCATGCCGGGGATGACGTCGGTATTATGCTGGTTGGCAACAAATCGGACCTAAAGAAAGCAAGACAGGTGAACCAATCAGACGCGCAATTCTTCGCACGGGCCAAGGCGGTAGAATATGCCGAAACGTCTGCAAAGAACAAGGAAAGCGTCGAATGGGCGTTCCAGAATTTGTTAGACTTGGTCTACCCCGCACTTAAGGATCGGAAATTTAGAGAAGACAGGAAAACATCCTCATGGCAAAAAGATTCGCGACGACTGGATAGAGAACTTATTCGCGAAAGTATGCGCCAGAAGGAGCACAGGGAATCGTGGACAAGCAGATGCTGCTCGTAAAGCCTCGACACTACTATGTTTATGGAGCGCTTTGATATTCTTCGATCTAAATCGGACTTGGCATTGGTTTTCGTCTATTCATTTCGTGCACATCGCTAATAATGGGGTGACACAGAACGGCGAAGCGTGCGGACGAACGAGGTAGTGGAAATCTTGTGCACCTTTCTCGGAGATAAAAAGGGCACAGCGAACATATACATCGAGATCATGCCACCCGACTCAGAACCTTATAACAAAGTTCGCTGACCGGGGTATATACCAACGGATAGCTTCGTACTACGCCTCAGGGGTTATCTACCCAAGTACAGACGTGCCAAGCTGATTCGTCCAGAAGCTCGCATCAGCGGGAACCAATTACTTACATTCCCAGTTCGAACACTATGTAGATGTCCGTCTCTAGATTTTATCGCCTGCTGTAACACCGGCGAAAGGCAGAATTACTTCGACTTCATGTAATAGTTGTATCAGAACACGGTCAGCAAGTAGGGGATCTATTTTGACGATCATACTGGAGAGGGTTGTGACAGTATGATATTTCCCGGCAGGGGCGACCTGGCGATTTGTTTTCGGCCAAGCCAGGATCGTAAGAATTGTACAAGGTGTTCTTGGAACTCTTTGTCTCTCTTCCTTTGGAGATTCCTGAAGGACGCTTTCTAGGGGGTGACTTAGGTCTTGCTGAAAGAGATTTCCTGGAAGTTCTCTTTCCGCCCCGATTTGACCCCGCACCCACTCCTGCAAACCGTTTGTTAAGAACCGAAAAGTACCTCGGATTCCCACTCGACACTGTATTTCCTTTTACATTATTTTGCGGAGGAGTGGTTGTAGTCTTGTCTTGTTTTCGAGAATCAGGGGGCGATCTGCTGGTTGGCTGAGGGCTTTTCTTCTCGCCGTTTATCCCGCTATGAACAGACCGATACGAAGTATTACGAATTCGAGTCGACCTCTTATCTGACCAGTCTGCCTCTATTCCCTTCCTCTTTACCTCAAATTCACCAAGTAGTAAATCATTGTAAAAATTCCTGCTATACCGAAATTTCCATGATTTCCAAGCTTCTACAGGGCCTATACAAACAATGATCATTAATAAATGGACTAACCATGTTACCCCATTTCCCAATGCTTTATTGACGCTATAATAGTCGAGAAAGTCCCACCAAAGAGCTGACTGTAGCAAGTTCCATCCAATGGCCACCGCATATGATATGATATGTAGGCCAAATATTGAAACTACATTGTATACAGTGACCTTTCGCAACTCGAATAGCATTGTAAAATCTTGCACCCACAGATATCCGAAGAAGATAACTAACCCCAAAACTTGATATTGGAACAAGTCTGAGTCTGTAGGCGGAAATACCAGACCAATGATCAATAGCATCGATGCTTGATAAATGGCTCTTATAAACCATCGCCCCATCGTGCGATAGTTCATCAGTTCCCCTTTTCTGCACACAGAATATGCTTCAGGTTTTGCTAGTGCAGTCTCCTGATCGATGTCCTTATCGACGAAGAAAAATACGATAGGAACAAAAAGAACTGCATTGTACGCTGCAACACTCAGCGAGTTAAACAGCGATACACCAGAAAACGCCGAAACAAAAGCGTATCCGATTTGCATAAAGCAAAAGACGAATGACTTGTAAAAGCTGTACTGCCCGACCAAACTTGTGCGATAGTAGCTATACCGGCCATGAATGAGTACTAGACGTAGCAAGTGCTTGAAAAACGAAATTTGATAGTCAGCGGCTCGCGCAGCCTGTAAACCTTCTTTACCCCTAATCCCAACTCCGACCTGAGCTTCTTGGATCATGCTGACGTCGTTACCGCCGTCTCCAATTGAGAGGACCGTTCTCTCGGCATCTCTGACTAAGCTGACTAGTTGAGCTTTCTGTCGCGGATTAACACGACAGCAAATAACGGTGTTTGCCGACAGGGCGATCGCTGCAAATTTCCTTCGCATATCTTCATCTTGTAGTGCAACCCTCAATGTTGATCCACGGATAATACAAGCAAAATCTTCAAAAGAGGTGGAACGGGTGCCAACGCGTTCGCGACGGCGTGAAATATCCTCCATATCCTGGGCCTCTGACTTGTAACCCGGAGGTACACACAAACCCGTATTCTTTCGAAACCCTCGAAAAAAACCCCGCAATGGCGGTGGAAGTGTTGTTAGCGTCACACCCTGCTGCTGAAGATAGGCCATATTGTCCTCAAGGCTTCGGTTTACCTGCCATAAGACACATCAAACTGCTCTGTACGGCCCTGATACCCCAGCAAAAAATGAACACGAACTTACTTCCTCTTTAGTTTCGCCTTCCACTGCGAAAAGATCCGTCGCTTGATCCGACAGTCGGCACGTTCGTGCGATGGTCTTCGCTGTACTGTACTTATCACCCGTACACATCCACATCTTGATGCCTGCTCTTCGTAGCTGTGCGATAGTTTCAGGGACCGCACCCTGCAGCTTATCCTCTATGGCCGTCGCACCAAGGATATTCAGTTCCTTTTCCAACCTGTTGTAGCATTTTTCTTTGGCTTCATCTCGGCCTGTAAGTAAACTGTTGGCTGCGTCGAAATCTTTCTTCCACTCTCGATACTCTGACAGGGAGAGGGTTCTGTACGCCATTACGAGAGTTCGTAAACCAGCTGAGGCAAAAGAATCAACTTGTTCCTGCAAGGCTCTTCCAGCTTTAGATGTTTTCTCGGAGGAACTCAACCGCGCAAACATTACATCGTCAGCCCCCTTGACATACATTCGGATTTCTTCCTTTTCGCGTTGCTTTACGAGAACGCTCATCCGTTTTCTATCAGAGCTAAATTCAAATTCCTCAAGAATATCCCACTCCTCAAAATTAACACAGCTCCTGGTTCCTTCCGACAGTGCTTGGTCAGTTCCAGTTATGGTAGCGTACTCTCCCAAGGATAAGTTGAGCCCCTCAGCTGGAGCTTCCTTTGAAGGCACCACAATGACCGCGGATTCTTGACCTCTTTTGACAAGCGCAACTCCGTAGTGCGAAGCGCCATCTACAAGTGCTTCCTCGTCCGGAGATGAAGCCTTATATCGCCTCAAGGTTGAAGACTTTTCACGACTAATCGTTACGGTATTGTTCAAACAAATACAGCGAAGAAAGTCAAGAAAGATACTTCCATTTGTGGACTCCTTGGCACTATCCTGCACCGCGCGTCGAAAACGAGGATCTTCCATAGTGCCTTTCGCGTCTACCGTTGCTTCACCGACGTCCTCGTCCGTTCCTTGACCCATTGCATTTCTTTCGGATCCGTATTGTTCACCTCTTACGCTGCATGCTTTCATGACCATCACATTCTCCGTCAGAGTTCCCGTCTTATCGGACAAAATATATTCAACCTGCCCCAAATCCTCTGCCAGCGCCGTCGAATTCGAGTGCGCTGGTCGATCCATCTCTTCATCGTAGAGATCCAAATCAGCATTGATAAACTTCGAATAATATAATTTACATAAGTCGAGAGTCACCTTGAGACTAATAGGGATCATAGTGCTGTTCAGAAGCAAGAAGCGAAGAGGGATTACTAACGGCTGGTATCCAGGTTCTCTTCCGGAAGGAGGAAAGTGCAAATAGAACGAACTTCGTCCACTCTCCCCCTTCCAAATGTTGCCCACAATGCCTAAAATGAACACGAGCACAAGTTGAAATGTAAAAATTAAGCCAGCAAACTCGTTGATGAGCTCGTCCGTCTTCGTCGTCTTGGAAGGCGGAATCTTCTTATTCTTACCAAACTTCGTTTCGTTACCTGTAGAGTGCCAATAGAAGTGCGATTCTACTTTTGAACCACTAAAATGCAACAGCTCCTCTTACCAGTGTACACAACGAGTGCATACAAAAACTGAGTATTCCGCACATTGGTCGCCTGAAGAAGCAACTGGGTTGAATCTAGTGAAAGTGGTACATCTTCGTGCCCTACTGTGCGTAGAGCTGAATCGAATTTCTCTAAGTTATCGAATCCTTCATCGTCCGGGGATTGGCACATTACAATGCCCTTAAATTGGCCAAGCTTCGCATTTGTATCAAGGTTACGAGTCTCGTGTAACGAGACCCGGGTCTTCCAATTGCTTTCCCCGTCAAGGTTTGTTGTCTGCAGGGAGAACACAGTGCATCCTCCGTCGTTCGCAAGAGTGGAAGCTGCGCCAAGACTAACCTGTATGTAGCAAATTCCTTGAGGATCGGATGAACTTAGAAGGACGCAATCGGCAGGAATTTCATCATCCTCGTGTAGCTCCAGAATATCTCCCACTTGGATTTCCCAAGATTGTACCTGGACACACAAAGGGGGAAACTATCTAGAGGAAACACCAACATCCTAAATGCAGGGGTTCCTCCGTACCTCCACAGACTGTCCGTCCCTCACAACCGTATACTTCCTCGCATTAGCTGCTTTGTCTTCCCGTCGTCTCCCAAGGTCATCCAGCAACTCTTTTATCGCTGTGATGGAGAAGATAACTATCAACGGAACCCACGTGGTAGCTGCGATCCGGAACAAACACTCTGCATTGCCGGGAGTCGAAGGCGCAGTAATGCCCAGTCGCTCACGCACCTGGATTAACAGGGGTAATTTCGTCCCATAACTGGAGACAAGCTATGATCAGGAAATACCTATTTATATGAAGTCTGCACCGTATAAAAATCATACAAATAGCGATAATGTAGCTCTCTTTCTCTCTTCCTCTCGTTGCTACTCACCTGAATTGCTCCATCAAGTTCTTTGGAAGGAACGTAAGCCAGCTGTACTTGGTATTGCTGATGGTGTTATCCGGGTAGCCAAACTCGTTGTTTCTCGAACCATCATTTGCAAAAACACGTCGCTCAGTGCTTTCTTTTTTCCGTGGCCCACATCGTAGTCTTTCTAAAAAGCGGCGAAACCGACTCATTTCCTTTCTACGTTCCGGTTCCGGTTCTAAAGGTGTGCGACTGTCGACACTATCCGAAGGTTCCTTAACAGAAGACACAGGAACGGGATGATAGCCCTCGTATCCTGCAGAAGAGGAGCTGGTGGGAGTTGCGCTTCTCGCGTCGCTATTTTGTCCACCTGGACTGCTCATTTGCCGTATCTCTAGCTTCTAAGAGAGCTTAACGTCGCCGTTCTGCGGCGCATCCTAACAATACCGAATCTGTCGCTGTAGAAGTCTCTATTCTAATCCGTTCCATTCAAAGTGCGCTAAGGAAAGTCCGAACCTGAGACGTATTGTATGAAAACGTAGCACCGCTTCTACGTAGCTTGCAAACAAGAAGGAAAGATATCCTCGTGTACGCGGGGGAATCGTCAAATCTCTCGTGACGAGCAATAGACCCTGCGATACAAACAATGCAGCATAATTAACTTCCCTGATAAATGCACACGATGAAGACAGAAACATGTAGCTTGCTGTAGGATACTGATGCCTGCAGTACTATGAAAAATGTTGCCCCTTACACATCCCCCGAGCTCGTTCCCCCTAATTTTAATGCGCAGTGGTTCACACCCACGCTACATATAAAAGCCTATCAACTACATTCCTGGAGGCTCATTCGAGGGGTCTCCAAGCCGGCGTAAAAGTCACCAGAAGGAAGAGGGCCGAGAGGGACCGGAAAGGGCCACGGTTGTAGGTGGTACGTCATGTAGAGAGTAGAGATTCGCGAGATAAGGGGCACCCTCTTTCCTTTTCTTAAGCTCGACTTACGTTTTTCTTGTTAGGTGCCAACTACAGGTGCAAACATTCGAAGCGGAATAGAGTCCAACATGTGCTCTCGACGCTTAGAACGCCAGCCAATGGAGACAAATATCTGCTTCCGTGTCCTTCTGGCATGCGCACTTCGCTGTATGGAGAGCGCCTTCTATTGAACTTCGGCGCCTTGTTCTCCCGAGACTCGCACATTCCGCAGCCCCACAACCCAGCAGATGATGGGGTCTCCCTCAAGGGGAAGAGGGCCCCCCAAACGCTCTGACGAGCATAACTCCCCTCCCATCGCAGTGCGAAGAGATTCTCCATGAGGGACGAGCGCTACTGAGCCATCTTTTCGTGCAACAGACGGTGCATACCGGGTGCAATTTTTGGCCGTTTGCGGTTCTTCATCAAGTCCGAGGGTTCAACCTCGCACACTCAAAGTCGCGGCAACTCCTACGGCAACCGAACGTAGTACCAAGTACCCAAGCGAACTAAAACCGTATGAGATGACGGCGTGCAGAAACGATAAGTGGTATTGTTCATTTACTTTCTTCGTTACAGGAGGGCGCTCAATGGTCATTTGATCGACCTCGCTTGTTATCGTGCCGGTTACTGCTGTGTGGAAATGAGCCGTTGTTGTGCTTACTATCATACCTCTTCTTTTTCCAGCGAGGGCCAGTCTTCGGAGGTTTTGAATCTGACTCGTGTTTTTGACCTTTGTCTTTATTAGCAGCCGCGTGTAAGATAGTGATTTCTCGTTCAGCAGCTTCAAGGGTCTCTTCCAATTCTTGATTCCGTCTCCGTAGCGCTTTTACTTCTTTGATCAACTCCTCCTTCGTGAAATCATGGTACGAGCATCCTGCGCTGTCAGTCGATGCAGACCTTGCCCTTTTTACTTTTGCACCGGAGCCAGCCGAAGAGGCAGACTCTTGTTGCACGCAGCTGCTGGTCACCTGGGAAGACAACGGAGCGGAAGTTGTTGCTGTTTCAACACCAGTCCCTCTATCACGTGCATCATTTCCCCCATCACTGGTTTCTTCTAGTGCAGAAAAATCCTGGATACAAAACGGAATAGATTTAAGGTTGAACGCGCGTACTTAATGACACCAGCTAGTGACACCAACCTCTGTTTCTTCCAAGTCTACGTCTCCGTAGGAACTTGCACCGCTTTCTGAATGATTCCCTGAGACTGATCCTGAGCCATCACTCTGATGCTGTTCGATTAGTTTCTGTACATGTTTGGTGAAAGGAATTGAATTGGTTCACACAGCATATGAAGACGGCCAAATTACGTACCTCCATTGTCAACCTTGGTGTGCGTGGGGGGCGATATTCTCCAGTTTCTGCATCACGGGCTTGTTCCTCCTCATCGCGCTTCCGGAGTTTAATTTCGTCTCGCTTCTCTAGTTCGAGCTTTTCCTTCCAGGTAAGCTGACTGTAAGGCTTCCATTTCCTCCTCTTTCGCTTCCTCGAACGATTTCGCCTTTTCGAGGATGACACCCCTTCTGCAGCGGCAGATGAGATATTGTTAGCAGTACTCGTGGGAACAGGATTTGAGTCGTGTTCCCTGTTGTGGACGCTCGCCCGATCGTCTTTGGGTGGATCGTTGCTTGCATCCTCCGAGGCTTCGTGCGCTTCAGTTATTGTGCCTTGCTGAGTAGCAGACTCCATTTTGCCGAATATTTCGCAAGTACTCAAAATCTGAAGACTAGAATCGCGACGAATAGCAAACGCAATAGTAATTTCGAACCTCCTTGTAATTCCAGTTGCCCCAACTTCAACCACGGAGCCGAGCGCAACGCAAGAGCGGCGGTTAAGTGCAGGCAAACGCCTATTCCATGCACCGCTGGGGAAAATTCGGAGGCACACACGGATGAAAAGAGCTAAATCACGCTTGTGATAAGGACAGGCGTTAGCTTAGTTGGATAGCGTTGGTCAGTTGACGCGCAATAACAATCCATCTGATTACGCCGCTGTCGAACAGCGGGAGAAAACATGGCCAAACTTCAACCAAAGTATCCAGATACCGCGGGCTCATCCCGTATCATAACTTCTAACATCAAAGCAAGCAAAATCAATCAATCAAATATGTGTATTTGATTAAATATAAATTATGTTCCAGTTGCTCGGGATACACAGGCACCACAGGTCCAGGATGGTGTTTTGCTGTATATCCGTCATGAAGACTGGACAGGTTCAGTTCGTGGAATTCCTATTAAGGGTCCCACAAGATAAGCTATCATGTGTTTACTTTTTCCCTCCTTTCTTTGGCGATGAGAATGTCTATGCATCAATGACATAAGGGTTATCCGAGATGTACGCACCCGCGGTTTCTTCTGTGGCCGACGTAACCTCACCAATTATCCAGGCTGGCTGCCCATCGAGTTCACTGATCTCGTTGACAAACGCTTGGGCGTTCTCTGAACTAAGCGCTACTAAAAGTCCACCGGAAGTTTCCGCTGATCGTCCCGCAAACAACTTGAAACCGCCTCCTATAGCCTTCTCACAGGCTGCCATGTACCGAATGATTGGGAGTGTATGAATGTTCAAAGCAACACGTTGCTGCTGGTGCTCCGTGAGGTTACTGCAAGCGAAAAAAACACCACCATGTCTTGACATTCTACTTAAACACGTTAATAAAGGAATCTTACGTTGCGTGCCCTTTGATACCGAAACCAGTAACATCTGTTGCTCCATGAGCGTCATACTTCCGCATGAGTCTTGCCGCATTCCTGTTCAGCCGACTCATGCTTTCGCATGCAACATCAAGAGCCTCCTGAGCCTGGTCTTTGGAAATAACCTGTGCAATTTTACTCCATTTCTCGGAGCGCATCCACTGTCCCACGTTTACTGCAACTTGAGTACCCAATGGCTTCGTAAGCACAATGACATCTCCCGGAACCAATCGATTCGGACGAATAATATCTTCATTCTTCCGTATCCTGCAGGCACCAAACCTTGAGTTCCAATTCAAATCTAAATCGAACACGAAGCCACACTTACGAGGTAGCTGTGCCTCCAATCATTGGCCATGGGTTCAATACAGTCTGTCCACCTGTAACGCTCGTGTTTGCTTCGGTGGCAGTATCTGCAGTGGACAAAATACCGCTTGACTGAGCCATTCCCCGAAGGGATCTCAAAATGTGCCGCTCATACCATTGAATCCCTTCATCATTTTTGTTGTCATTACATCCCGTTCTTCGGCCTTCATATCAGTGCTAGCACTTAGCAGCATTAGCATAGTGTCGCACTCGTCTACCCCCATCGCATACAGATCGGACAACACGTTGCAGCAAGCAATGCGGCCCTGCAACCCAATGGACCCGCTGTCTGAATACGAGAGGGGAAGTCGTAAAGAGAGACACCCTTACCATGAGGTACGGCTCCTCGATCAACGGGTAGAAGAAATCCGTGGTTGAAACCATGAATATCCCAGGCATGCTGGTTTCCACGACACTGCAGTCCATGCCCGGTGTTTGGTTTGGCTGCGGAACGTAGGCAGTGTGATTCTAGCGAGAAAGTGTTTCCGTCCATAAAGCAACTCACTTTAATCTCATTTCCAATGTTCTTTAAATACGACAGTAGCTTATCTTGTGGGACCTTACAACCTCATCCTTTGAGCTGCACGACAGCAGAGACGTCAACAACAACCCTATTAAGGTGTTAGCACCTTCCATTACGACATACCTTGCTATAATCAAGCAATGAAAAGTCCGGAGACAATCCATCTGCTGTGGGGTCATATTTGCACGAGAGGGTGGGCTTTTTAAGCTCCTGTAAAGGAAACAAGGGAGATAGTAATAAAGACACACTCCAATTCTTGAGGTAAGCCCACGTACACCCTTTCCTGTATCCCCCATACTGTCACTAGGGAATGCAGTAACTACCCCAGACGACACTTTTACTTATCCTCTCCACATGAAGGATCCAACAAAACAAGTAGAATTACAATGAATTGTTATAATCCACCTTGGGGGGGAAGCATGAGGTTCGCGGCGAACATCACACTTCAAGAAGCAGCACTGCTGCAGCAGTCAACAGTCGTTGTCGTTACATGCAGGGTACAAACCCTATATTAGCCACATGCAATCAACATGTACTGTAATGACAGCAAAACTGCCTCAGATGCCCCGTTACTTACCAGCATACGGTCTATAGTATGGTATTACTGTACGCTAATTTGTTGCCTGGGGTGTGACTAAGAGTAGTACAGTGTGTATTACAATTTGTATTTATGGCCTACCGGCTAAGTGTGTAAGAAGTCCGTTCTCTTTATTCCAGAACTGTTGAGTTTTGAGAATCACTATTTCTGGAATTTCCAGGGGCAAATCCATATTTCTGGAGTTTTGTTTTTAGAAGATTCTTCTTTTTGGTACTTGCAGAGTCAAATGGGTACTACCAGCTACACACACACAAATGTGACAGATAGCCCACCGGCCGGGAAGTTGACCACATCCTCTTAACGAGGAGCGGTAAGCGCCCGTGTTAAGCAGCGACGGGCCCGCTGTTCCTGCAGCCTTGCTGACATGCGCCGTGGGTGATCACACACCAGCTATGATAACTGTAACTATGTCCAAATGGTTTACATGATAC